>CBVK0104112565.1:0-19080 GCA_900067695.1 Picea abies
ATTTTGGTTTTTCTTTTTCTTGTTTCTTTCCCTGCAACTGATCTTTGTACATGCACTTCTCATTGAATATTACATCTCTACTCCTAATTATTTTGTGATTTTCATAATCCTATAAGTGATAACCAAAATCATTAACAATGTATCCAATAAAGGTACACTTCTTGTATTTTACCTCAAGCTTTGTTCTATTTTCTTTATCAATATGGAAAAATGCTTCACAACTAAAAGTCTTAAAAAAACAATAGTTTACCTTTTTACCTGTCCATTCCTCCTTTGGAATCCCCCCATCAAAATATATTGAAGGTCCTTTGTTTATTAAGTAAACAAAAATATCTACAACATCTGTCCATAACTGTAAGGGCAACTCACCATGCAATCTCATACTCCTTTCATGCTCCATGATTTTCATGTTCATCCTTTCCAAAACACCATTTTCTTGTAGTGTTCCTTGAACTATTTTATCTCTATGAAACCCATGGTATGAACAATGATCATCAAACTCATTGCTACAAAATTCATCTCCGTTGTCTCATCTACGACACTTCAACCTTTTTCTTGTCTCATTCTCAACCAAAGATTTACATTTCTTAAAAGTGTCAAAAACATCAGATTTTTGTTGAATGCAATAAACCCAAGTTTTTCTAGTCCCAAGTTTTTCTAGTTGCATCATCAATAAAAGTAACATAATAACGATATCCACCAAGATATTATACTTGAGATGGTACCCATACATTTGTATGCAAAATCTCTAACCTTTCACTCTTCTTTTATTTTCCAACTCTAAGAAATTTGACTCTCTTCTCTTTTCCATAAACACAATGCTCACAAAAATCCAAATCAATTTGTTTAAGACTTGTCAAAAAATTTCTTTTGTGAAGTATATGCATCCTCTTCTCACTCATGTGTCCAATCCTATGATGCCAAAGTGATGTATCCACTCATGTAGAAGCTAAAGAGATATAAGAATTGATATTACTAGTACATAAATACAATGTACCTACCTTCTCTCGTTTTGATATCACTAGTGATCCTTTGGTGACCTTCCATTCCTTATCTTTAAATATAGATATGCAACCTTGACTTGCCAACTATCCTGCTGAAATTAGATTTTTCCTCAAATATGGAACATGTCTTACCTCTTTCAACAACCATTGGTCTCCATTCTTTTTCTTTATTTGTACCTTACCCATTCCAACAATTTTGCATGGTGCATCATCACCCAAATGAACATGTCCAAAATCACCTTGAACATAATGTAGAAAATCTTTCCTATGGGGTGTGGCATGAAATGAAGTCCCTAAATCTACTACCCAAGACTCACAAATGTTATCTACAGAAAGAATCAAAGCATCTTGTAACACATCACCTGTTACATTTGCTTCCTGATTTTTCTCCTGCTATCCATCTCTTTGTTTCTTTGGAGCTCTATAGTCTTTCTTCAGATGTCCTTTCTTCCCACAATTCCAACACTCTATATTTCCCAATCTACATATAGATCTTCCCTTCCTATAATTCCCACAGTTCCCTGATCCCTTTCCTCTATCCTTTTGTCTTCCCTTGTTATCTATTTTTAACACATTACCTGATGTCTCACTTGTTCTTTTCCATCGCATTTACTCACTAAGGATAACACCAACAACATCATCAAATTTTACAGTGTTTGAACTGGATACAGAGTTACTTATGCCATTACCAAGCCGTTCCAACTTTCTAGCAATGAGCAAAATATAAGAAGAGCCCTGACCTCATCATCAAATTCCACTTTTACAGAACTGAGATGATTAGTAACCATATTAAATTCATTTAAATGATCTGCAATAGACCCACCTTCCGACATCTTCATATTAAATAATCGCTTCATTAGAAATACCTTATTGGACGCCAAGGGTTTTTCATACAGTTTAGCCAATGCATCCATCAGTTCCTTTGTTGTATTTTCTTTTGAAATATTGAAATACACCAATGTTTCTAAGCTTATCTATATCATTCCTAGTGACTTTCTGTCGAGAACCTCCCATTCTTCGTCCTTCATGGTCGTTGACTTGTTTTTTATTCCTCCCAATTGTAGGAATAGATCCTTCTAATATAAATAATCTTCCATATACATCTTCCATAACTGGTAGTTTTGGCCATTAAATTTCTCGACCCTAAAATTTCCATCTTTAGCCATTGCTCCCACTCGAACCAGGAACCCTCTTTTCCTATGAGTTAACTTTCGGTCTAATACCAGTTGTTAGAAAAACAGGATCGCAGAGAAATAAAATAAAAATAAAAATGCGAAAATAAAACAGAAAAGATACACAATACAATAGAGACGCAGATATACACGTTTCACCCAATGTGGGCTATGTCCACTAGAGAAATTGTCAAGTCCTTACTTTTTATTATCCAACAAAATGAAGGGATACAATCTACAACATACTTGTTGTAACTTCCTCTTCTTTCTCTCGCAGAATCCTCTCTCATAATACAATATTTGCAATAATGCACAACCTCAATACAATTCCCTCATAAAAGAAGGCTGCCTTCTAGGGAAAAAACCCCAAAAATAAATTTTACCGTCATATCTATGACCTTATAATGAACGGTCCAGATTGACTATGAAATTACAATATTTTACAAGGCATTTTTTTCCCAAAATTTCACTTTGGGGGTGCTTCCCACGAATCCCCCACCAAAGGGGGGCTACAAAAATTGTGGTCACCCCCCCTATACCCCCTGGTGACAGTTGTAGGAGGGAAAGCCCCCCCACACCCCCGTTAGGGAATGGGGTCCAAGAACGACTTAAACAAACCTTTGAATCAGGAAGATAATCATGCCCCACAACCAACACATAGGAATCTTGTGATCCTAGAGATAATTCTGCACACATAATGCAACCACCTCATAAGTTTACTTACCTTAGATTGTAGAAAATGTTTCAGAATTTAGGACACCACTAAAATACCTGACATTTTGGCATCATTGTCAGGGACGTGTCAAGGAATTGGTTTTTGAATTCATAAGTTTATTTTAGTGATATTGTTTTCTTTGGTTTACAATTAGATAGGACTAGTTAAGCTTTGATCCTGCACATATTGTGCATGCATCTCGCAAGCTTACAAGCCCCGAGTTGACATTAAAATGTAGGGAAATTGAAACATTATAATTTACCTGAAAATTTTGGCGTTGTTGTCAAAGAAATGTTAAAGGGATTAGAGAATAGGTAGGGTTTTTTCGCAAATTTCTTTTTTTTAGTTACAATCACAAATTGGGGGGGGATATGTGGTAATACAAGAGGTAAGATCCTGTGCATCCACTTTTGTGAGTTTATTGAAATCCTTATTGTTTCCTTTCATGCATGTGTGTTTCCTTTTATGCAAATGAGTGTGTTTCCTTTTTTTCTTTATGTAAGTGAGTTTTATTTGTGAAGAGATAACTCGTGTGAAAAGAGAACTTGGTGATAGCAGGGTCTCACTAGAATGAGGAGTTCAAGCACATGATTATCTTTTACATTGCTAATTGTTTCTGAGTGGTGTGCTTGCATTTTTTATGATTTCATTTATTTTCCTTGTTTTTAAGGTGTTGTAGGAACCCCCCCTTGAGTATTAATCCATGTGAAAGACATGGATTATCAACCAACAAGAATAATTCAAGACTATTTAAGATTCCATTGAAGGATGTTACACAAGGAAATATATCAAATCCTTGCACCAGTTTTAAACATATTTGCATCTCAGGAGGAGCAACTGCTGACAACAATCAAGAACATATCTACATCCTAGGAAGTGATAGAAGAGAAAAAATTCCATAAGAAACATCAAGAAGACCTAGAGGAGAAAAAAGGGCCATGAAAATCATTTAATGAAGAGCAAACAAAAGAACCAACAAAGGAGGAATTTCTACCATGCGTGTCATCATATCCTTTATGCATTCAAGAGACCAATCCACATATATTGGAAGATCTACATGGCATTACAAAGGAGGACATGCAAGCTCGTGCTAATGAACAAGTAAACCAAATACATCATGACTTCATTGAACTTTGGTTCCACACAATCATCGAGTTTAAGCACCACTTCATTCTTCAACAATTCTTGGCACCAACTCAATCAAATCAGTTGGTTCCTCATATTTTGGCACCCATCAAAGTATATATTTCAAAATTGAATGAGTATAATTGTAATCCCGATACACACATGGATCCATTATAAATTCTCATACACTTGAAACAAATCCTATTTTTCAAAGTAGAATATGATATTAGAATAAATAAATGAATAAAATAGTAAAGACAAAAATAAGCTTAGCTGTGAAAACCAGGTTTTCTGGTGCAGCCTAGCAGGATACTAGTCAGAAAACCAGGCAATTGGTTGGTCAGATTCCAAATAAATCATGTTGGTGATATCTATTTCAAATTTTCTGGTTCTACAAAATCATATTGGTCCGATGTTCACGTTGACTGATAGAGTATCCTTTAAGGCCTTCCTTTCATCAATTTTTATCCCATCGACATCAGCGCATTTTCGGGGTCACTCAACTTTAGAAAATTTATTCGTTCCTGTTAGAATGTAATTTGTTGCTTGATGCCACTGACATTAAAGGTGGATCATCTAGCAATGATTAACGATCCTTCTTAGTGTCTAGTAATTCAATGATTCCTCCCTTGTATGACTTCAACACTTTCATTCATAGGGAAAGGATTAAAGTAGAGTGTTCAAGATTGAAGATCTTGCAAATTTTCAGCACTTGGATAACTTGTAGTTAAGGACAATTCAATAGGCATGTGTTTAATTTTAGTATTTCAATAGAATGGAAGTTCTTTTTCAGAGTTCTTTTCAAATAATTTTGTAGAAGTCTACTTCAAGCATGGCCACATATATCATAGTTCTTTTCCAACATCATTTTACTTTTATTCAAAAGAAATAAACATGCCTTATTGTATTACTGCAAATGAATATTAATTCCTGCAGCTCAAGATTAATTTCTTGCAATTGAAGATCAAATCCTGTAGACATTTGCAATACACATTTTCAGCATTGTAGTATTTCATTGGTTCATGTCATCTTCAGATCATGATCTCATCTTCAATATTTTTATATCAGCACAATACCAGTCTCAGCGCTTCCAAAGGTAAATTTGAGGTAAAGTTAGTGTGAGTTGCTTGATTTAATAAAAGTTCAGGAAAGTTTGATAGAAAAGAAACTATTTCTATCTCATTTACTGCTAACTTTAGACCACCACCATTTCCATTTCCATTTCCATTTGTAATATTATCCATCACTTATACCCAATTATAAAAAATCAGATTTGTACTAAGTTTTTGAAATAAGACTAATGAGGGAGCTTGTATATATTATAGCAGAAATCAAAATTTTTGTTAAAGGAACTTTACCCTTGCTCTCTTATGCATAACCTTCAGTAAAAATTCTTGCAAGGGACATCAACATCATATTATTCCATTAACTACCTATACACAAATAATAGAAGAAAATATGGAATCGGTAATCATTAAAAAATTATTAAATAACAAGCTATTACAAGAAATTCAAGTTCCTATAAATTGAATTGGTTTTGATATATGTAATGGAACGACTCAAGATCCGCCACCTAGGTTGTGATCATGACAAGTTGGAACAACTTACCTTCCTCCTGCATCAAGAATAAAGTCCTCCAATATGTTTTAAAATAGAGTTGCAAATGTATTTCATGTGTCATCAAATGCACACATGGGAATGATGAGTATAGTAAACAAAAAACCATATCGAGTGCTCCACCTTATTGCATGAGGACATGAAAACCCTCAGGCATGGGGGATATGTTGAGTCATTGGTTTTTCATTATTTTGTCACGATCTTCATCATTTATAGTTAGCCTTTGATCCATTTATATCTTACTTCCACTCATTAATCATTCAAATTATTGCATGTTCTCGTAAAATATCATTATACATATCCCTGTAATTTAGTGCTTAATTAATGTCAATTTTCCTTCATTTTTAATAAATTAAAGGATATTATGCTTGAATTTTACTAATGATAGTTACACACAGAATTTTGTGTAATAAAATGGAAAATGACCTCCATGATTAGCATATGGGCGCACCTCCAGGGAAAAATTGGAAACATGGGATTTCTTTCTAGAACCCCCAATATGGATCCTTGCTATTAAGTTGGTAACCAATTCCAACGTGGCAGCCTCCATCCCATGGTCAATGTTTTGGGCAACATGACAACAATTTCTAGGCAACAAACTTTTGACATGATTTTTGAGGCAATGAAGATGAATCTCAAAATTTCACGATATGGGTTTTGTGAAAAATGAGCCAAATTTTGTATAACATGGGAACAGTTTCTAGAAAGGATGTGATTTGGGAGACATGATATTTTTAAAAAAATGTAAAACCCAGATTTCCTGTAGTGACTTGTTATCAAATTCGAATTTGATTAAATTTGTTGAATTCAGATTGGGGGATGTGTTGTAATCGGTCCCAATCATCTATCTGTATAAACATAAGGAATAAGTCATGGTATGGGGATTATATAGAAGAATTAAGTGTTGTTATGATCATTTGGAGAACTTTGTAATCTGTTCTTTTGATCATTGTTAATATATGAAGGCATTTTCTCATTCATGTTGTTAAAGTCGTTTTAGATCTTTTGAGCTTTTATAAACAACACATCCCAGGAGGCTCCCTTGGTATGTGCTGTCTTTATATTTGATTAGGTTTTCATTTCATTCACTATTATTTATCTGTTCATTTATGTGAACTCCTCCAATAGAATCAATACTTTGTAATTTTCTATAAGAAAGCCTGTAATTGTTGACACCTGTAGGAAACCCGCAACACACAAAAATTCATGTAGATGGATGTTATTGCAGGAAATCTGTAAATATGATATTTATGAGTGTTAGTCATTATAATTAAAACATATATTTTTAGTGATTAATTTCTGAAGTGTTGGCCATTAAGAAGTAAAGTAGATTAGTTAAGGAGTGTGATATTTTATTTTACTTTCTTTTGGACAAGCATTTATTTCTAGCATTTTTTCTTTAAGTTGGAAATCATAGAATATATCATAACTTGAAAGTGACTCATTTTGACTCTACACTATTTAATTGAGACAGAGTATGAGAATAGGCCTACACTGAGTGTTTGAGTCAATACTAGAGCCGCTACCATCGAAGGTTAAAATTAGTCCCTTTAATCGCGAGAACAACTTTTAGTTCCCTGAGTGAAATCTCACATACTCTATTTTAGGTTTACATAGAATACTTTGCATAGGAATTTTGTGATCCTAGAGATAATTGTGCACACATAATTCTTAAAAATCATAAGTTTAATTACCTCATATTATAGAAAATGTTTCATAATTTAGGACACCGCTAAAATACCTGAAATTTTGGCACCATTGTTGGGGACGTGTCAAGGAATTGGTTTTTGAAATCATAAGTTTAGTTTAGTGATCTTGCTTTCTTTGGTTTGCAATTAGATAGGACTAGTTAGGCTCTATTCCTACACATATTGTGCACACATCTTCCAATATTATGAGCCTCGGGTTGACACTAAAATGTAGGGAAATTAAAAGCATATAATTTACTTGACACTTTTAGCATCATTTTCAGGGAAATGCTAAAGATATTAGATAATAGGTAGGTTGTTTTCACAAATTTCATGTTTTGTAGTTACAATTTCAACTTGGGGGAAGATAAGTAGTAAGATGATATGTAAGAACCCGCACATTCAATTTTGTGAGTTTCTCGGAAGCCTTGTTGTTTCCCTTCAAGCAGATAAGTTTCCTTTCATGTAGGTGTGTTTCCTTTGATGCAAATGAGTGTGTTTCCTTTTTTTTTATACAAGTGATTTTTATTTGTGATGAGATAACTTGTGTGAAAGGATAACTTGGTGAAAATAGGGTCTCTCTAGCATGAAGAGTTCAAGAACATTATTATCTTTTATATTGCTTAATTTTTCTTTGAGTGGCGTGCTTGCATTTTTTTATGATTTCATTTATTTTCCTTATTTTTAAGGTGTTGTAAGAACCCCCCCCCCCCNNNNCCTTGAGTACTAATCCATGTGCAAGATAGGGATTATCAACTAGTGAGAAGAATTCAATACTATTTAAGAATTCGTTGAAGGATGTTACTCCAAGAAATCTCTCAATTCCTCACAACAATTTGAAACATCTATGCATTTCAGGAGGAGCAACTCCTGAGAGAAATCGAGAACATATCTACATCTTGGAAAGTGATAGAAGAGAATCAATCCCATAAGAAACATCAAGAAGACCTAGAGGAGAAAAAAGAGCCATGGAAAGCATTTGATGAAGAGCAAACATAAGAACCCATGAAGGAGGAATTTCTACCATGCCTGTCATCATATCCTTTATGCATTCAAGAGATCAATCTACAACTACTAGAAAATCTTCATGGCATGACAAAGGAGGACATACAAAATGGTGTTAATGAACAAGTAAACGAAATACATCATGAGTTCATTGAACTTTGGTTCCATAAAATCATCGGGTTGAAGCACCACTTCATTCTTCACAATTATGTGCACCAAATCAATCAAAATAGTTGGTTCCTCATATTCTGGTATATATCAAAGTATATATTTTGAAATTGAATATGAGTATAATTGTAATCTTGATACACACATGGCTCCATTGGAAATTCTCATACACTTGAAAGAAATCCTCTTTTTCAAAGTAGAATAGGATAATAGAATAAATAAATGAATAAAATAGTAAAGACAAAAATAACCTTAATGGTGAAAACCATTTTTGTGGCGCAACCTAGCAAGATTCTAGTAAAAAAACTAGGCAAATGGCTGGCCATATTCCAAATAAAGCATGTTGGTGATATCTGTTTCAGTTTTTTTGGTTCTACAAAATCATATTGGTTTGATGCTCACACTGACTGATAGAGGATTCTTTAAGTCCTTCCTTTCTCCAAGTTTTATCCCATCGACATCAATGCATTTTATGGGTCCCTCAACTTCAGAAAATTTATTCATTCTTGTTAAAATGTACTTTGTCCCTTGATGCCACTGACATTAAAGGTGGATCATCTAGCACTGGTTAATGATGCTTCTCAATGGTTGGTAATTCAATTATTCCTCCCCTATTTGACTTCAACACCTTCATTCACAGGTAAACAATTGTACTAGAGTGTTCGAGATTGAAGATCTTGCAAATTTTCAACACTTGGAGAATTTGTAGTTATGGATAGTTCAACAAACATGTGTTTAATTTCAATATTTCAGTACAATGGAAGTTCTTTTTTAGATTTATTTTCAAATAAATTTGCAAAATTCTACTTAAAGCATAGTCCATAGATATCATAGTTCTTTTCCAACAACAATTTACTTTTATTCAAAAGAAATAAACATGCCTTCTTGTATTACTACAAATGAAGATTAATTCTTGCAGCTCAAGTTTAATTTCTTGCAACCGAAAATCAAATCCTATAGACATTTGAAATATACATTTTCAGCATTGTAGTATTTCATTGGTTCAATCTTCAGATCATGATCTCATCTTCAATATTTCTATATCAGCACAAATACCAGTCTCAACTCTTCCAAAGGTAAACTTGAGGTAAATTTAGTGTAAGTTTCTTGATTTATTAAAAGTTTAGGAAAGTTTGATAGAAAAACCACTATTGTTATCTCATTTACTTCTACCTTTAGACCACCACCATTTCCATCTCCATCCATATTCCACCTTATCACATAACCTTTCCATTTGTGATATTATCCATCACTTAGACTCAACTATAAAAAAATTAGATTTGTGTAAGCTCTAAACCTATGAAGTAAAGAAATGCATATAGATTCTTAAGAAAAGCATAAATTAATCAATGGATCATACACATAGTACACAAAGATTTACACTAGAAACCCTTAACCAGGAGAAAACTAGCCTTCCTTGGTGTTGCACCTTTCAACTCTTCATTGTATTAATTTCACCATTCACAATACAATATATACGATATTTTAGGTATTTTGTAGCTACCAAAAACCTAATCCCTTAATACAGGATTAATTTAGAAAACCGCTAAAAATAGAAAAATCCGTTAAAATAGCAAAAACCACCTAAAAAAATAAATTCGGGGCACTGCCATGAATGTTGCATGTAACCAGGGGAGGGGAATCCTGCCCCCCCCGGGAAAGTGCCCTACACACACAATACAATAAGTGAATGGAGTTGGGATAGTCAGACATAATTGTCGAATATGATGCTCCCACACACACACATGCAAAGATTATAACACATACCTAACATTCTCCGACTTGTTGTTTTGTTTGCATATAGGGGTTCACAGGATTACATAGTCAACAATATAGGGCATCAATTCCCATTGTTACTCTACACTAGGAGAACTTCTTTGTGCTCATAGACTTTGCCAATGAATTTGCAACATTCTTCAAAGTGTCAACCTTTTCCAACAACACCTTCTTTTCTTCAACCATGTCTCTCACAAAGTGATACTGAACATCAATATGCTTTGTCTTCGAATGATAAGCATGGTTCTTTTCCAGGAATATTTCACTCTAACTGTCACAATATACTATCACTTCTTGTTGTACCAACCCAATACATGAACACAATATCTATAACCATACTGCTTCCTTTCTTGCATGAGTGGCTGCCATGTATTCAACTTCTATACTTGAGAGTGCCACTATAGCCTGTCTTTTTCTCATCCAACTGATTGCTCCTCAAAATAGGTTAAACACATAGCCATAGATATTCGACGATCCATATATCCAACCCAGTTTGCATCAATAAACCCATCTATTTCCAACACTCTGTTCAATCCTAGTCTTCCTTGGTAGCACAATCCATAACTGGTAGTGCCACGCAAATACCTAAAGACCCTCTTTACTATTTTCCAATGCTCCTTCCCTGGTTTTGACATATACCTACTCAAAAATCCCACTACATGTGCAATTTTTGGTCTAGTACAGACCATTGCATACATCAAACTGCAAACTGCACTGACATAAGGAACATGGGACACGTCCTTTTCTTCTTCCTGTGTCTTGGGACATTGATATGAAAATAACTTTACACGTAAAGGAATAGGAACCTTGACCGGTTTACTTCCATGCATATTAAACCTCTACAACATCGTCTCAACATATTTTCTCTGATTCAACCAGAGTTTCTTCTTTACACGATCTCTTTTAATCTCCATTCCCATAATGAAGTTACCAACACCAAGATCCTTCATGTCAAATTTGGAGGATAACCATGATTTCACCTCCTTGATAACATACATGTTATTTCCTACCAGCAACATGTCATCAACATACAACACTACATAAATGAAGTGATTACCAACCTTCTTGGAATATACATAGTGATCAACATTGCTTCTCATAAATCCCAATCCAAGGATGTATGTGTCAAACTTTTGGTACCACATCCTAGGTGATTTCTTTAGACCATATAGTGACTTCTTTAGCTTACAGACCAACTCTTTCTTTCTCTTCACTACAAATCCTTCTGGCTACTTCATGTAGATTTCTTCTTCCAGATCCCCATGTAGGAATGTTGTCTTCACATCCATCTATTCCACTTCAAGATCAAAATCAATAGCAATGGATAAAATAAATCTAATAGAAGTTAACTTGGCAACAGGAGAAAAAATTTCACCAAAGTCAATTCCCTCTACCCAGGAATAGCCTTTTTCTACTAACCGAGCTTTGAATTTCTCCACTTTTCCTTCTGCATTAAACTTATTCTTAAACAACCAGTTTCTACCAACATATTTTCTTCCAGCTGGCAACTCAACTAGATCCCATGCCTCATTCTTATCCAAGGCATCCATTTCTTCAACCATGGCCTNNNNTACTATCCTCTGAATTCACTGCTTCCCTGACAGTTCTGGGATCATCATCAATAATATATAAAGAAAAATTAGAACAAAAATTAGGTGGACCATACCTTTCTGTTTTCCTTCTTTCGCTCACTGATCTCCTCAATATTGGGGTATGAGGTTCTTCTTCTTTTGCTTCATCTTTTTCAGTTGATTCAGATTTTGCATCATCCAAATCAACCTCTAGTTTCTTAGGTTCTTCTTACCTTGGTAGGAATTCCTGATTGGGAACATATTTCACCTCTCTAAAAACAACATCCCGACTATAAACAATCTTCTTAGTTTCTAGGTTCCAAATCTTATTACCTTTCACACCATCTTTATAACCAATAAAGATACAATTTTCAGCTTTATTATCCATCTTACTCCTATTTTCCTTTGGAACATGTACATAAACATCACAACCAAACACTCTGAGATGTTCAAGAGAGGGTTTCTTACTAGTCCATACCTCTTGTGGAGTTTTATCATCCAGCGCTGATGAGGGTGATCGCTTGACCAGGTAACATGTTATACCCACTGCCTCTACCTATAATTCTTGTCCTAACTCGACACCACTAAGCATGCTCCTTGATTTTTACATCAGTGTCCTATTCATCCTTTCTGCAACTCCATTCTACTAAGGCATGTATGGAGTAGTCTTCTGCCTTGCTATACCACACTTCTTACAGAATTCTTCGAATTCATTAGTGAAAAATTATCCACCATTATCTATCCTCAATACCTTTATTTTCTTCTCTGTCTAATTTTATACCAGAACCTTAAACTATTTAAATTTATGAAATACCTCAGATTTATTTCTAAGAAAATAAATCCATTTGTTCCTTGAGAAAATATCTATGAATGAAACATAATACACGGATTTACCTAGTGATGGAACATGCACAGGTCCAAACACATCACTGTGTATCAACTCTAAGATCCCCTTTGCTCTTGTAGCACCAGATGGGAATCTTAATTAATTCTATTTACCATATATGCAATGTTCACATAAATAAAAATACAAAGTGAAATTAGACATACCTTCAACCATACCTTTATCGTGTATTGTTTGAAGGCCCTTTTCTTCAATATGCCCCAATATTTGATGCCACGACATGGTCTTCTTTCCAAGGACAGTATTGGTCTTGTCTTATTTATTTCTATTCTCAGGGAAAACATAATTGTTACACCCATTAGCATAAGTGCTTCCCAACAACTTGTACAGAGTTCCACACCGAACTCCCCTCATCAATACCATTTCTCCTCATACCATTTTGCAAGTTCCCTTTCCCAATACAGCATCCACACCTGCATCATCCAACTTGCTTATAGATATTAGGCTCCTTGCTAGTTTTGGAATGTGCAGAACCCTAGGGAGAGTTCTAATCCTTCCATATTTTAGCAACAACTTAACCCTTACACATCCCATGATTTTGGCTGTTGATTCATCTCCTAGGAATACATCACCACCATCATATTTTTCATATTCACATAACCACTCCCTCTGAGGAGTCATATCATATGACGCACCTGAGTTGATCAACCATACACCACGGTATGCATGTGTACCTGTAGATTCCAGGTAAACATCACCTCCTTCTTCAGTGGAGGTTTTTTCCTATGTGGAAGAGGTATTATCAAATCCCTTTGGTTTTTCGACCTTCTTAGACTTGCAATCTTACTTATAATGCCCTGCTTTACCACACTTCTAGAATTTCCTCAAATATTTTCCTAGAGACTTAGATCTACCTTTATATTTATACCCCCCCCCGAAGACTCCTAGGAATACATCACCACCATCGTATTTTTCATATTCACATAACCACTCCCTTTGAGGAGCCATATGATATGACGCACCTGAGTTGATCAATCATACACCACGGTATGCATGTGTACCTGTAGANNNGCACCTGAGTTGATCAATCATACACCACGGTATGCATGTGTACCTGTAGATTCCAGGTAAACATCACCTCCTTCTTCAGTAGAGGTTTTTTCCTATGTGGAAGAGGTATTATTAGATCCCTTTGGTTTTTCAACCTTCTTAGACTTGCAATCTTACTTATGATGCCCTGCTTTACCACACTTCTATAATTTCCTCAAATATTTTCCTAGAGACTTAGATCTACCTTTGCTCTTGTAGCATCAGATGGGAATCTTAATCGATATATGCAATGTTCACATAAATAAAAATACAAAGTGCAATTAGACATACCTTCAACCATACCTTTATCGTGTATTGTTTGAAGGCCCTTTTCTCCAATATGCCCCAATCTTTGATGCCACGACATGGTCTTCTTTCCAGGGACAGTATTGGTCTTGTCTTATTTATTTCTATGCTCAGGGAAAACATAATTGTTACACCCATTAGTATAAGTGCTTCCCAACAACTTGTTCAGAGTTCCATACCGAACTCCCCTCATCAATACCATTTCTCCTCATACCATTTTGCAAGTTCCCTTTCCCAATACAGTATCCACACCTACATCATCCAACTTGCTTACAAATATTAGGCTCCTGGCTAGTTTTGGAATATGCAGAACCCCAGGGAGAGTTCTAATCCTTCCATATTTTAGCAACAACTTAACCCTTCCACATCCCATGATTTTGGTTGTTGAGTCATCTCCTAGGAATACATCACCACCATCATATTTTTCATATTCATATAACCACTCCCTCTGAGGAGTCATATGATATGACGCACCTGATTTGATCAACCATACACCACAGTATGCATGTGTACCTGTAGATTCCAGGTAAACATCACCTCCTTCTTCAGTGGAGGTTTTTTCCTATGTGGAAGAGTTATTATCAGATCCCTTTGGTTTTTCAACCTTCTTAGACTTGCAATCTTACTTATAATTCCCTGCTTTACCACACTTCTAGAATTTCCTCAAATATTTTCCTAAAGACTTAGATCTACCTTTATATTTATATCCCCCCCCCCTGAAGACTTATCGTGATTCTTGTATTGGGTACAACCTCTTACAAATAAATCATATGTTCTCTTCTCATCCATGATTTTTTGCCCCATCTCTTCAAATAACAAGGATGCAACTACATCCTCATACTTCAATGTAGATTGAGTGGTACTACCAATTGCTACAACCAAATTATCCCAAGAGTCTGGAAAATAACATAACAAAGTAATACACTTATCTTCTTCTACAATCGTAATATTAATATAGACAAGTTGACTTACGAGAGTATTCAAGGAATTTAGAGTTTTTGTCACATAATCTCCATCTTCCATCCTAAGATGATACAACTTCTTTTGAAGAAACAACTTGTTTACCAGGGACTTTGATTGATACAAATTCACTAACTTATCCCATAGTTCCTTGGTTGTATATTCTCCCGAGACTTTCAACAACATTGAATCTGCCAGGCAGAGTCAAATAGTATTCCTTTCTCTTCTATCAAACTTCTCCCAATCTTCCTTTGACATACCAGTAGGTTGTGTACTAGACGTTTGTGTACCAAAATATTGTGTACCAGTAGACTGTGTATCAGTAGACTGTGTGCCAGTAGGGTGTGTACCAGGATCCACAACGATCCATTGTTCTTTGTCTACAAGAAGGTCCTCCATCTTGAGCTTCCATGGCTCAATTTTTTTACTGTTGAACTTATCTATCTCTATTCTAGAAGAGATTTCCATTCCTCTTTCTACACTCAAATCACACTGCAAAATCTCCCATTAAACCTAGGTTTATCACAGACCCAAGATAAACTTTGATCTATCAAGATCAAGCCAAATCCTCGGCAACAAAGGCGTCCCCCTGGAGATAAAAATGGCTTTGATACCACATGTAAGTTTTAAACCTATGAAGTAAAGAAATGCATACATATTCTTAATCAAAATATAAATTAATCAATGGTTCATGATACACACAGTACACAGAGATTTATGTTGGAAACTCTTAATCGAGAGAAAACCAACCTTCATTGGTGCAACACCTTTCAACTATTCATTATATTAATTTCACCATTCAAAATACAATATATGAAATATTTTAGGTATTTTTTAGTTACCAAAACCCTAATCCCTTAATCCGGGATTAATTTATAAAACCGTTAAAAATAGAAAAATCCACTAAAATAAAAAATCACCCAAAAAAACAATTTCGGGGTGTTTCCCCGAACCCCAATGGATCTGGGCTACATTCTAGATCTGAACATTGTGTGTAACCAGGGGGATCAATCCTAGGACCTCCCCAAGAAATCAAGCGACGCACGCGACACAAGGTCCAAAGAAAGTTGGGATCGTTAGACGTAGTTGTCAAATCTAATATTCCCCCCCACACACATGCAAAGAATATAACACATACCCAACAATTTGTACTTTGTTTTTAAAACAAGACAATGAGGTAGTTCCTGTATATTATATCAAAAATCAAAATTTGTGTTAAAGGATCTTTAACTTTTTTGTCTTATGCATAACCTTCAGTAAAAATGCTTGCCATGGACATTAACATCATATTATGCCATTGACTCCCTGTATAGAAATAGTAGAAGCAAATCTTGAATGGTTAATCATTAAAAATTTACTAAATAACAGGTTTTTTAGTATTTTTTTTTAAAAGAAGACAATGAAGGAGTTCCTGTATATTATAGCAAAAATAAAAAGTTGTGTTAAAGGAATTTTACCCTTGCTCTCTTATGCATAACCTTCAGTAAAAATTCTTCCCAGGGACATTAGCATCATATTGTGCCATTGAATACCTGTACACAAATAATAGAAGCAAATTTGGAATGGGTAATCATTAAAAATTACTAAATAACAGGTTATTACAGGAAATTCAAGTTCCTATAAATTGATTTGGTTTTGATAGATGCAATGGAACGAATCAAGATATGCCACTTGGGTTGTGATCATGACAAGTTGGACCAAATTACCTTCCTCCTGCTTCAAGAAGAAAGTCATCCAATATGTTTTAAAATAGAGTTGCAAATATATTAAATGTGTCATTAAATGCACACATGGGAATGTTGAGTATATAATACAAACAACCATATCCAATACTCCATATTGTTGCATGAGAACATGCAAAACCTCAGGTGTGGGGGAGATGTCGAGTCGTTGATTTGTCATTATTTTTTCACCATTTTCATCATCTACAATTATCCTTTGATCCATTTATCTCTTACTTTCACTCATTAATCATTTCAATTATCACATATTCTCATAAAATATCATTATACATATCCTTGCACTTTAGTGGTTGATTAATGTCAATTTTCATTCATTTTTAATAAATTAAAGGATATTATGCTTGACGTTTTAAGAATGACAATTACACATAAAATTTCATGTAATAAAAGGGAAAATGACCTCCATGATTGACATATGTGCGCACCTCCAGGGGAAAATTGGAAACATGGGATTTCTTTCTAGAACCCCCAATATAGATCCTTTCTGTTCAGTTCGTACCCAATTCCAACATGGAAACCTCCATCTCCTCGTCAATTTTTTGGTCAACGTGACAACAGTTTCCAGGCATCAAACTTTCGATGTGATTTCCATGGTGACAAAGATGAATCTCAAAATTCCGCAATATGGGTTGTGTGCATAATGAGCCAAATCTAGTATGACATGAGCATATATTTCCATAAAGAATACGATTTGGGAGGTATGGTTTTTTTCTAAAAATGTAAAACCTAGATTTCCTTTAGTGACTTGCTATCAAATCCAAATTTGCTTAAATTTGTTAAATTCAGATTGGAGGATCTGTTGTAATTGGTCCCAATCATCTCTTTGGGTAAACATAAGGAATAATTCATGGTATGGGGATTATCTAGAAAAATTAAGTGTTGTTATGATCATTTGGATAGCTTTGTAATCTGTACTTTTGATTATTGTTAACATATGAAGGCATTTTCTCATTCATGGTTTTAAAGACATTTTAGCTATTTTGATATTTTCTAAACAACACATCCCGGGAGGGCCCCCTAGTATGTGTTGTCTTTGTATTTTATTAGGTTTTCATTACATTCATTTTTATTTGTTATCTCTGTTCATTTCTGTAAATTCCTGCAATAAAATCAATACTTTGTAATTTCTAGTAAGAATTCCTATAATTGTTGACACCTACATGAAACCTGCAACATATATAAATTCCTTTAGATGGTTGTTATTGCAGGAAAACTGTAAATATGAGATTTTTGAGTGTTAGTCAGTAGAATTAAAACATATTTGTTTAGTGATTCATTTGTGAAGTGTTAGCCAATAAGAAGTAAAGTAGATTATTTAAGGAGTGTGATAGTTTAGTTTACTTTCTTTTGAACAAGCATTTATTTCCAACGTTTTTTCTTTAAGTTTGAAATCAAAGAATAGCTCATAACTTGAAAGTGACTCATTTTGACTCTACGTTATTTAATTGAGATAGAGTACGAGTATATACCTACACAGAGTGTTTGAGCCAATATTGTAGTTGCTACCATTGAATGTTAAAATTAGTCCCTTTAGTCGAGAGAACAACTTTTAGTTACCTGAGTGAAATATGAAATACTTTGTTTTAGTTTTACAAAGATTACTTTGCACATGAATCTTGTGATTCTATAGTTGATTCTACACACATAATGTAGACACCTCATAAGTTTACTTACCTCGAATTGTAGAAAATGTTTCATAATTTAGGACACCACTAAAATACCTAACATTTTTGCGTCGTTTCCACGAACGTCTCAAGGAATTGGTTTTTGAAATCATAAGTTTAGTTTAGTGATATTGCTTTCTATTTTTTGCAATTAGATAAGACTATTTAAGTTCTGATTTTGCACATATTGTGCATGCATCTCGCAATCTCATGAGCCCCAAGTTGACATTAAAATGTAGGAAAATTAAAAGAATATAATTTACATGACAGTAACCCCCATTTTAGTTTGGGAATTGTGCACTACATTGGGATACACATGATACTATTGGTGGTTTATCCAGAGCTATGCCAATTGTTAAGAACCAAATATCAATATAGCATAGAAAAACCTTAGAAAAAGTACTCAATGCCTTGAAAAAGAGAGAAACTCAGATAATAAGCCTCTTCGAGGGGGAAACCTCCTTATGCCCACATAAATGTACAATTACTGTTGGAATATTGGTTTTTTTCATTGATGTCAACCCTAGTCATGGGTTTTGGACCACAAGATTGATGAAGGTATTTGGACATGAAGGAAAATGCACATGTAGATACAAGACCCATGGATGGATAGCATACATCATGTTGTTTCCGA
>CBVK0104112582.1:0-20537 GCA_900067695.1 Picea abies
CATTGGGCATGGAGTCTTCGACATATTTCATTGATCAAAGGTAATCAAACCCACTACCAGAAAAAGGTTGATAATAGTATGGATAGATAGAGGAATGCAAAAAAACATATATGAAAAATCCATGCTTCACTATCATCGTAAACTTGCATAATCCATAAGAAGAATCTTCTAAAACGAAAAATATTTCTGAGAATGAAAACTTGATGTCTGAAATAAATTTTACAGGTACATAGTAAGCACACTAAAGCATAATGCACAAGAAGTTTGTAGCGCACGAGTTCTATTTAGATAGGAGGAAAAATGATAAGAAAATACGACAGAAAACACAAACTGATAAAAAAGTCTTCATATAGCTCTAATGTTGAAATACATAAAGAAAAAACTGTCCTCAGGCTTACAATGAATACAAACATATGCCTCTCCTTGCCTCTCTTCGACCTCTGCCAAAAACCCCCGCCCCCCTCTTTAGTTCTCCTCTTGCAGAGTTTATATAGAAAGAGTACATAATTATCAACATCCAAAAGAAATGGATATGAAAACCTCTTCCTCCATCTTTAGTTTTCCGTTTCCAATAATAAAGGAGGATATAATATCTGATCTCCAAGTCGAATTAATGAGGTGACTCATCGACTGCGGTCTATGAGTTATTTTTAGAAAAATAAATCTGGCGAATTCCTGAAAAACATGGTTCAAAGATCCCTTCGTATTTCCAAAACCGTGATAGCTGTGTAAAAAGCGAGAGAGGTTTTTGTGAATGGGCCCATTTCCAATAAAAACCCCTCATTTTTTTTCAAAAATTCTCCTCCAGTTTCTTGGAAACCATGCCCAAAGTTAGTAACTAAAACAAGAAATCATCCAATGTTTAAATCTGGAAAAATGGGTTGTAAAGATTCATTCGAATCTTCCAAACCATGATACCTGTATCAAAATTGAGAGAGGTTTTTTTGAATGTGCCAGTTCCCGCAAAAAACCTATTTTGGTTTCCAAAAATTCATTTCTAGACTTTCAGAAAATGCGCTTGAAGACATTGACTAAAAAAGGGGAAAAAGTGTTGCCTGTATAACAAGCATATTTGCTTTCTCTGGTTGACAACGTCCAAAATTTGAAAGAAGTAAACGAAGTAGCTATTTTCAATATTCAATGTTTACAAACTCAAAAGAAAACTTCCTTCTTTGACCAGTACAAAAAGTCCACTGCCATTTCCTCTAGATATTTGCAGATCTTTGTCAAGATACGTAATTAGTAGCCATTATTGTGTCCCATCTCTCCAAACATTTGAAACTGTAACTTGGCGCTTAGAATTTCCATTTATTTTAATATGTATGAGATTTATCCCACATATACAAAGTGAATGCAGTTTTAATTATTCATATATCCAAGTGCAGGAAATACCAATCGATGCATAGTGCATGGGTTTTAACTCCTTGTGGGTTCCCTCCTTGGTTCTTGATGCCTGACTCTGAAAATGTTTGGGCTCGGGCTTTGTGAATGTTGTTGAAGCTTGGGCGCACCATATGAGCACTTTGTGAATGTTGTTGAAGCTTGGGCGCACCATATATGTTATTTAATTAAATGCATAATCAATCATACTTGGTCCCTTTCTTTTCTTCACTGGTTGAGCACATGAAAACACATATTCTAATCAACAAAATTCATAGCTGGATTCATTGAAGGTTCGATTACATAATATGTTTTGTAAGGTCAATTGATTACACAAATGGATTCATTGGTTTTTAGAGTATGATGATTTCTCAAGATCTTTTCATGTCAGGCCATGTATGGTAGAAAATGTAACTCCACACTTGTGTGATTGCCTTAACTTGAAGCTCAATAAATATACAAATAGTCACTATTGGTCTTCCCTAACGGGTGACTCTTCCTATCACCTACGACTGTTCATATTTACAATAATGTCACAAGTATTGCAATCCCAAGGATTACGTGTCAACAATCCCCCTTTTAATTTGAAGGTGATTGTGAGTCCAAGCATCATTATGGAATTTTCAAATTTTCTCTTCCAAGCACTTTAGTGAAGATGTTTGCAATTTTCTCATCTAT
The DNA here is from genome assembly GCA_900067695.1 of Picea abies. Taxonomy (NCBI): domain Eukaryota; kingdom Viridiplantae; phylum Streptophyta; class Pinopsida; order Pinales; family Pinaceae; genus Picea; species Picea abies. The sequence continues at coordinate 2,059 of CBVK0104112582.1, forward strand.
GGAACAACATCTCAAGTGAATAGTCTTGGCCTCTACACAATATCGAATAAGGTGATACTTTGTGTTGATGTGCTTAGTTTGAGCATGGAATCTCGGATTCTTGGCCAACTTGATTGCAAAAGTATTGTTAACTAGAAGAGAAGTAGAATCCACTTGTTTCTCTTGCAAATATTCAAGTGTTTTCCTCAACCACACAATCTCCTTCATTGCTTCTATAGGTGCCACATATTCTACCTCTATTGTGGAATCTGCTGGAACCGACTGTTTGCTTGATCTCCAGGAGACAACTGCCGATCCAAGACTCATAAGATAGCCCTAAGTTGACACTCCATTTTCCTTATCCCCAACAAAGTCTGAATCAGAATATCCGATCAAGTTGAAGTCATCCACCTTAGAGTACCTAAGTCCAAAATCCTAAGTTCCCTTCAAGTATTTTAAAACTATTTTTGTTGCAGACCAATGTCCTTCATAAGACCTTTGCATGAACTTGGAAAGAATCCCAACAACAAATGAAATGTTTAGTCTAGTGGTAGTAAGATAGATAAGACTTCTCACAAGTTGTATGTACTTGGTTGCATCCTCAAATTCATTCCCTTCTTTTTATGTGAGTTTCAAATTATGTTCCATTGGAGTAGAAATGGGATTACACCCAGCCATGCCAAACTTGTTCAACAATTCTCCAATGTACTTCTTCTAGGAGATGAATATGTACTTTGGATTTTGAATCACCTCAATTCCCAAATAGTAGTGAAGATGTCCCCAATTTGTCATCTCAAAGAATTTATTCAACTCTTTCTTTATGGATGTAATGAAACTTTCATTGTTCCCTATTATCAACATATCATCTACATATACTACAAGATATACAACATTTTTGCCAACTTTCTTGACAAACAAAGTTGCATCATCAATATTGAAATGCTTGAAATTCAATTTCAGAAAATGCTCAGTTAACTTTTCATACCATGCTTACAGTGCTTGTTTCAATCCATATAAGGATTTGATGAGATTTCATACCTTATGTTCTTGTCCCTTCACAACAAATCCTTTTGACGGAGACATGAAAACATTCTCTTCATAATAAAGAAATATCCATTCAAGAAAGAAATATTCACATCCATTTGATAATTTTTCCATCCATTTTGTGCTTCCATGGAAAATAGAGTACCGATGGTAGCCCATTTTGTTGTGGGAGAAAAGGTCTCCTCATAATCAACACCTTATTTTTGTGCAAATCCTTTTTCCACGAGCCTTGTTTTGTGTTTGTTAAGTGATCCATATGATTTTTACTTGTTCTTGAATACCCAATTGCAACCTATTGGTTTGGTTCCAAATGGAAGGTCCACCAAATTCCATTTCCCATTCTTGATGCGAGCATAATATTCCTTCTGCATGGATTCTTTCCATTCATCATGAGAAGTGACTTCTTCAAAGGAACTTGGTTCAAGGTTAGTAGATAAACTCAATTCACTATCATATGAAACAACCATTTCATCTACATCACCTAATTTTGGGTTATCTACACTACCTCCATCTTGTCTTGAGGAAATTATGGTTCTTGTCTTTCCGACCTCATCAGGATGAACACTTTCAAGTGTTTTTGTGAGACATTTTGGTGGAACTTTCTGAGATGGTCCAGGTTGCTTAACCGATTGAAATGGTGTTGAGTTCTCATCAAGCCTCCTATTTTCAATCCTTTCGATCACATCATCCAAATGAAATTTTGGTTCTAATGAAGTGACAAGAACTTCTTCACATGGGGAAGATGGTTCTTTAAAAGGATATTATAAAGATTGACCCAAGATAGGGATCCCTCCAAGATGTGGAATCTCATCATAAAATTCATGATATGTCTTTACATGAGTGAATTTGTCCATATGATCAAGCTACCTCTCAACAATTTTTTGTCTATTGGATGATTCAATAAATATTACATCTATGGAAAGGATGAATTTATTGTTTCTCTCGTCGTAAATACGATATCCCTTGGTGGTATTTGAGTACCCCAAAAATATTCACTTCTGACTCCTTGCATCAATATTACTTTTTTGCTCCTTAGGAATCAAGGAATAATAGGTCAAACCAAAGACCGTGAGATGCGTCAGCAAAGGATTTAATCCATACCACATTTAATAAGGAGTCTTGTTTTCAAGAGCATGAGATGGACACCTATTTTTCACATAAACTGCACATAGAACTGCATCAGCCCAAAACATCAATTTTACATTCTTGAAAACAATCATGGAATGAACCATATTTAGGAGTGTCCTATTCATTCGTTCAACTACACCATTTTGTTTAGGATTGTATGGAACTCTAGTTTGATACTTGATCCCATGTTAGTAGAGGTATATTTCAAATTCATTATATGTATATTCTTTTACATTATTGGTACAAAGAGAGACAATATGAGATTGAGCTTCATTTTGAATCCATACATGATTTTTTTTTAAAGTTTCAAAAGCGTTTGATTTATCTTTCAAAAAGTGCACCCAACACATCCTAGTGTAATCATCAATAAAATACATGATATATTTATTTCCATTTATAGAAGGAACAAGCATAGGGCGACAAAAATCAGAATGAATCAATTCAAATTTTCTACATGCTCTAGAAGTATAACCATGAAATGGTTGTTTGCTATGCTTTGCAAGGATACAAGCATCACATTGCTTCAATTTCCTTGGAATAGTAGGAAAACTAGAAACATCGTTCTTTCTCAACAAACATAGATTTTCATAATTAATATGGCCAAATCTAGCATGCCACAAAAGACTAGATGGTATTATACCTTCACCGTGATGAGAGAGGTATGTAGCATTTTGTGTATGGGCAGATGTCCCTTTCAACTTCAACAGTCTTCCATCTTCCATTCCGGTCATGACAACCATGTTGTCGGAATCCTTCCTTATTTCAACTTTACCACCGAACATATGAACAAAGCAACCTTGCTATTGGATGTGCACAAGGGACAACAAGTTCCTTTACAACTCAGGAAGATAGAGTACATTATGCAGAAGAAAATCCGGGGATCCAAGTAACTTAAGTCTGATGGTGCCAATTCCCGAAGGTTTGAGACTCTATTTATCTGCAAAATACACTACGCCATCTACATTGTCATTGAAGTCTTCAAAGAAGTCTCTTTGGAATGTCATGTGGGAGGTTGCGCCTGTGTCAAGAAGCCATGCATCTCTCCAGGGAGTATATGAAGTGTTAAACCTCTGGTTTATACACTTCAATATATGGAGGGGTAGTATGGAAGAAAGTTTTGATCATGATCATATAAATATTTTTTTGAGCCTCGTCTATACTTCTTCGCATCATTCCTTATCATTGGGCCGCTGTGATGTCTCGTTCCCAAGAGTAGGCCAACAGGGAGTGACTTAGTAGTCTATTTGTTCCCGTAGACTATAGTCAGGCACAAACATGGATACTTGCTTGCATCCTCAAATTCATTCCCTTCTTTTGATGTGAGTTTCAAATTCTGTTCCATTGGAGTAGAAACATGATTACACTAAACCATGCCAAACTTGTTCAACAATTCTCCAATGTACTTATTTTGGGAGATGAATATGTACTTTGGATTTTGAATCAGCTCAATGCCCAAATAATAGTGAAGATGTCCCAATTTTTTCATCTCAAAGCCTTTCTTCAACTCTTTCTTTATGGATGCAATGTAAGTTTCATTGTTCCCTGTTATCAACAAATTATCTACATATATTACAAGATATACAACCATTTTCCCAACTTTCTTGACAAACATAGTTGCATCATTAGGATTGTAGTGTTTGAAATTCAATTTTAGAAGATGCTCAATTAGCTTTTCATACTAGGCTCACGATGCTTGTTTCAGGCCATATAAGGATTTGATGAGCTTGCATACTTTCTATTCTTTTCCCTTCACAAAAATGCTTTCTGGCCAAGACATGAAAACATTCTCTTTCAAGTCTCCATTCAAGAAAACAATCTTCACATCCATTTGATGAATTTTCCACTCATTCTGTGTTGCCATGGAAAATAAAGTACGGATGGTAGCCCATTTTGTTGTGGGGGAAAAAGTCTCCTCATAATCAACACCTTCTTTTTGTACAAATCCTTTTACCATGAGCCTTGATTTGTTCTTGTCAAGTGAGCCATTTGATTGGTACTTGTTCTTGAATACCCACTTGCAACTGATTGGTTTGGTTCTGAATGGAGGGTCCACCAACTTCCATGTTTCATTCTTGATGAGAGAATCATATTCCTTCTACATGTATTCTTTCCACTCATTATGAGAAGTGGCTTCTTCAAAGGAAGTTGGTTCGGAGTTAGTAGATAATTCAACTCATAATCATACAAAACATCCATGTCATCTGCATTACTCGAGTTTGATTTATCTACATCACCTCTATCTTGTCTTGAGGAAATTTTTGTTCCTGTCTTTTTGACCTCATTAGGATGAACACTTTCAAGTGTTTTTATGAGCCATTTTGGTGGACCTTTCTGAGATGGTCCATGTTGCTCAGCTGATTGAGATGGTGCTAAATTCTCATCAAGAGTAAACTTTTCAATCCTCTTGATCACATGATCCAAATGAACTTCATGTTTTGATGAAGTGGATGGAACTTCATCATGTGGGGGAGATGGTGCTTCAAAAGGAGATTCCAGAGATTGACCCAAGATAGGGATATCCACTTAAAGATTTGGAATCTCATCATCAAATTCATGATATGTCTTTATACAAGTGAATCCGTCCAGATGATCAAGCTGCCCCTCAAAAATTTCTTCATTCTTGGAGGATTCTAGAAAGATTACATCTCTGGAAAGGATGAATTTCTTGTTTGTCTCATCGTAAAGACGACATCCCTTGGTGGTATTTGAGCACCCCAAGAAGATGCACTTCTGACTCCTTGCATCAATCTTGCTTCTTTTCTCCTTAGGAATCAAGGCATAGTAGGTGGAACCAAAGACTTTGATACACCTCATCGAAGAAATGTGGCCATACCACATTTCATAAGGAGTCTTGTTTTCAAGAGCATGAGATGGACACTTGTTTTTCACATAAACTACACATAGAACTGCATCAGCCCAAAACATCAATCTTACATTCTTGAAAAACATCATGGAATGAACCATGTTTATGAGTGTCCTATTCATTTGTTCAACTACATTGTTATGTTGAGGATGATATGGAACTATGGTTTGATGCTTGATCCCAATTTGGCGAAGGTAGCTTTCAAATTCATTAGATGTATATTCTTTTCCATTATTTGGCGAAGGTAGCTTTCAAATTCATTAGATGTATATTCTTTTCCATTATTAGTGCGAAGAGAGCCAATACGATATTGAACTTCATTTTGGATCCATACATGAAAATTTTATAAGTTTCAAAAGCCAGTGATTTATCTTTCAACAAGTACACCCAACACATCCTGGTGTAATCATCAATAAAAGACGATATATTTATTTCCATTTATAGAAGGAACACACATAGGCACACATAAATCAGAATAAATTAGTTCAAGTTTCCTACATGCTTTGGAAGTAGAATCATGACATGGTTGTTTTCTATGCTTTCCAAGGATACGAGCATCACATTGATTCAATTTCCTAGGAATAGTGGGAAAACTGGAAACACCATTATTTTTCAATATATGAAGGCTATCATAATTAATATGACCAAATATACCATGCCACAAAATACTAGATGACATTATACCTTCACCATGATGATAGATGTATGCAAAATTCTGTGCATGAGCAGATGTCCCTTACAACTTCAACAGTCTTCCATCTTCCATTTCCAGTCATGAGAACCACGTTGTCAGAATCCTTCCTTATTTCAAATTTTCCACCGAAGATATGAATAGAGTGGCCTTGTTGTCGGATGTGAACAAGGGAAAACAAGTTCCTTTGCATCTCATGAAGATAGAGAATGCAAAAGAAAATATGGGAATCTAGGCTAATTAAGTCTAATGGTGCCCATTCTCGAAGCTTTGAGACTCTATTTATCTGCGAAATACACTACACCATCTACATTGTCATTGAAGTCTTCGAAGAAGTCTTTTCAGAATGTCATGTGGAAGGTTATACCTATGTCAAGAAGCCATGCATCTCTCTAAGGAGTATATGAAGTGTTAAACAAATCTTCAGTTACTCCTATATTGCAATGGGAAACAATGTAATGAATAGATTTAGGTGGTTTACCTTTTGCTGGTTCTGAAGTTTTACCTTTGTCTTCTTTCCAATTTTGTCTATCTTCTTTGATCTTCTTCCATGGGAATTTGTACTTATTCACTTCATGTGACCCATTCTTTTTTCAACAAGTACAGTGAAGATTGGATCTATCACCTTGGTTGTGTCTACCCCCTTGCTTATGAAAGTTTTTCTTCCATGTCCACTTTTGTTGCTTTCTCTTCTAGAAGAATCATGTAGTTGAATATTCTCTTTCTAAGTAAGGAATACAATTTCACCAGTGGAATTTGATGAATATTCTCTTTCTAAGTAAGGAATACAATTTCACCAGTGGAATTTGATGACTTCTTTCCAAAGTCTTTCTCACGTTTTGCAACTTTCTCCACCAAAGTGTCAAATGAAATGGATTTCATCTAACCACTGGCTTGCAGAGATTCAAGGTATTGGGAATATGTGGGGTAGAGAGCATTAATGGAGGTTGTGTGAAAGGAATATCTATATTCAAACTAGTGACATTAATGCCATGCATTATGGCTTTGATCTCATAAGTTAAAGCCGTTGGGTCATCATTATTCAACTCTAGGTTGAAGAGCTTCACCATTAGTTGTATGAGTTCCAGTTTTGAGTGTATGTCATACAAGTAATTCAATCTCTTCAAAGTACTATATGAGTCGTTAGTAGAAGTAATATGACAACTCACCTCATCAATAACAGGCACGATAAGGCTTTTCCTATAGTGCTACTAGCAACTCACGATTCCTTTGGAAAAGGGAAGGTTGTTTCACCTAATGCTTTAAAATTGTTGTATGAAAAATGACACAAGGAACCTAACATGTTCCTACTTGAATTTGAAGTTGTATGTCGAGGCCATGGTTATATCAAAGATGAATAAAAGTTGAAACTATTTCCATCCACTCTCAAGAATTCAACAATGAAATGGTTCACGGGTTTGAAGGGAGATTGATCAAACATGCAAAGAGATGAAACAATCCTTTTTGGACAAATGTCAAGAATTTCAATAACTATACACCCAAAGGAAGAAACCTTGACGTGAACATATGAGCAAGAATCTAGAAGAGTGTATTGTCGATATTCTTGAATACTTCCTCCATAAGTTCTCACAACATGAGTACAATGAAGAAACAATAAAAACCGAGTTCTAAAGTGGAATGAGAGATGACTCTTGTATGTAACTTGAATTGATGTCACGAAGGAACTTGGGCATGAGTTCCCTTCATGACATTAAAGCATTTTCCCTCTATTGATCTAAATGTTCAAGGAAGCAGGGAAGAAGAAACCCATTAAGATTACAAGAAGGACCATTTACATAAAAAGATTTAGTGGTTTTAGGAAATCTAGATGGTGCAATGGAAAAGAAAATCGATAACATACAAAGAGAGTTTATGGAGGCCATCTTGTCCTCCATAGTAGCACAACTTGTAACATTGAACTTGAAATGTAAGAAAGAGGAGCAATACGATCATTTTACATTGTTTTTTCCTAGCTGTTAAAAACACCATGCTAAGAATTGTTGATTTTTTTTCCTATTAATGTGATCCAACAACAATTCAACATATATGGTGAGAATCATCATGAAAAAAACAATACTAAGTTGGTGTATATAAAGACAACCATGCAAAGTGGAATCCAAGTATTTTCTGAATTCCATATTATGTAGATGCAACAATGGAGAGAATAATGTAATGGAAAATGTTTATTTTTGTGCTCTCTTATACATGTATATAACAATGTTACGTAATAGATGACAACTTTACATAGATAACAACAATATTTGGATATTTTTCAAAGATTCTCTAAATTCCCTTTGAAATTTGTAAGAAAACATCAAATGCCATGCGAATAATACCTTAATATTTACATTTTTAGTTTATATTTTGAAATAAACTTACAATTTCGTCGTCACAAATTTTGACATACATCAAAATAAAGTGTTCGAAGAAAACATGAATGTAAGAAAAGTTTTTATACTCACACTCAAAAATACTTTAAAATTTATTATAATTTTTTTTAATAAAGAATAAACAAATATAAAAAAAATATATATACAAAATTTAAATTCAAATAAAAAACATTAACAATATAAAAATTATTATGTACAAAATTTAAATTCAAATAAAAAACATTAACAATATAAAAATTATTATATACAAAATTTAAATTCAAATAAAAAACATTAACAATATAAAAATTATTCAATTACATAACTGAAAATAAAAAAAAAGCAATACAGAAAAATTAAATTCAAATTAAAAACATCAACCATATAAACAATATTTAATTCTTGATCTTCATTTGATTCATTGTTTCAAACCTTGTTTTTCATTTGATTCTTTGTTAGGAAAAGCCATTTTATTGTATTTAAAAAAAATGATTGATTTTGACTTTATTTTCTTTTTAAATTTAAATTTGTTTTATTTTAAAATATTTTTATTTATTTATTTTAATTTGTTTTTATTAAAACATTACAAACATAAAGAAAATTCAAAATTAAACAATTATTGTTGTTATGAAAACATTATAAACATAAATAAAATTCAAACTTAAGTAATTATTATTATTATGAAAACATTACAAATATAAAAAAAATTCAAGTTACTTACAAAATGTAGCCTCCTCCCAAAAGTAAAGCAAAAACAAATAGAAGAATTGTTGATTTTATTTTTACATATATTAAAAATAACAATAAAATTTCCCTTAGATAGGTTGCTAGATGAGAACATTAGAAATGATGGGGTGATAATACCCACATAAGATATTGGACAAGGAAAGCATCATTAAAAAGAGAGGATAGGGGGCTTGAATCTACCTCTAGTTACCACATATATATGGGATCACTCTTACGCATGATTAGAGTGTGATGTGGTTGGAGGCTCAACAAAGTTGAAATGGCTTGTCTACTTTTTTACAATCTCACAAATGTGAGGTCTCCCTCTATTAGGACTAGAGATCTTCCCTACAAACTTGGTAAACACTAGAATGATTGTAGGATGGGCTTTAAAACCTATCTTCACTCTATATTCCATTGCTTTACCTCTACTAACAAAATGAACAAGGGTGAACCAATCTCGGTTATGGGCTCTAATACCTATCTTCACTCTATATTCCATTGCTTTCCCTCTACTAACAAAATGAACAAGGGTGAACCAATCTTGGTTTGCGAGAACCTTGACATTAAATGCTATGAGTATATACCTCCCAAGAATGATTTTGGCGTTGGCCCTAGTGCAAAGCATTAAACAAGCAAGTTGTTTATGGGGTGTCCACTATTCTTGAGGATGAAATCTCATACTTTGTTTATGAATTGGGAGTGACTCCATCATACACAACATGGAATATGCAGTTCCATGCCTCTTTCAAGTGAAACTACTCCAAGGAGGCTTACTAGGGGGTTGCAAGACTAGAGAAGGAAGCAAGGTTGGGACATAAGGGGAAAGATCTAGAAGATGACAATCCCTATGCTATTCCTCTCATAGATACCGTGCACACCAAAGGGCATTACACTTTTTCTAGACCATCCTTGACATGATGTGGCACATACACTCTTTCATTGCCTCCAACATCGATGACCAAAGGAACTATAAAGACCTAGTGTCTAACATGCTTGCATATTTGGAAATGGCCCTATTACCCATTTCAAAGCACTTGGTGATCTAAATATGTTGAGATCGAAATGAAGAGTAATGACATGGGAAATAACATAGAGATATTGCAAAGTGTATAGTAATATAATGCAACCCAAACTCTATTAAGGAGTGAAATAGTGAAAACACTACAATATACAAAGCAATAAAAAATGGCATAATAGTGGTAGCTTATCTATGAAAAGAGATGTGTCAGCTATATTCATTCAAGAAAATCCAATTATAATAGGTTGAAATTTCCTTTTAACATAAAGTATAAAACCATAAGAGGAAAAATTCCTAAGATTAAAACTCCTAACCCTAGGAGATAAGGTGGCAAAAGGAATGCAAGCCCCACAGAGACTAGTTGACATGTCAACTTCTTGGGGCCACAAATTTCACATAGGAAATTTGTTTGGGGTGTTTCTTGGACATTACAAAGCTTATTTTGAGATCTATGTGTTTGGATGGCTTAGAAATCATAGATTGCCAACTTGTGTTAATTGTCAAAAACACATGGGAAGTACTTGAAAAATACAACAAAAGTTCAGGACATACAAAATTTCTATAGAAATAGCAAGGTGTAGGATTGTTTCTAAGTTAGTGGAAGATGTGGGTGGCCCCCTATATCCATTTGGATCAATCGACCCCTTTAGGAAGCAATGTTCCCCATTGTGTTAAGTTTCTCCATCAAATGGGGCATTTTTACTGAATCTGACTCCTAGTGAATCACTTATCTTAGTGAAGAAGACACCTTACTTTGACAACCTAATAGAGTGGTATGATATCTTGGTGTGTGCTCTTTGTCTTGATGTACATGACCCTACCAACTGTAGCTTTCTCAATGTAACTAGGCTTGAGTTTTGTAGGGAAAAAATGCATTGCCACCTCCAAGGTATTTAATAGAGGTGGAAAATATGGTCAAACCAAGGTATTCAATAGAGGTGGAAAATATGGTCAAATCAACTTCACATTAAATACATGGTGTAAGCCAAGGAAAGGTGGAATACTAAATTCAAAATCATTCTCACCCACAACCTCAACGACGGTGTGAAGCCCGTACTAGAGTGGGCTAAGCTTCATGTGGGGGCTTGTGAGTCACTCTTTTTTCAAATATAGGCATGCCTTATCACCAACCTAAAACTTGTGTGGAACTCATTACCGGTCATGTCGTTTCTTGCACTTGGCCTTGGATTTTTGCAAAATATCATGAACTTATGGTTGGATGTACAAGACCTATTCAACATTTTTTTTTGTTCTCTCTACCTTAGTCTGAGCATGGGAGGGCTCTTCTTGTGTAGTTTCAATAGCTAGAGATACATCAACTGGGGCTAGTGGTTGGAACCCCAAGCACACTTGAAAAGTATTGTGGGAAATATAACTATGAAGGGCTCTATTGTAGCTATGTTGAACATAAGGAATATGTTCATCCCATGTATCGTGGATGCTTGGAGTTTTACATTATGAGGATATGCACAATCATCATGTTGACTACCTTTGGTTGTCCATCGGTTTGGGGGTGGAAGGAAATCAGTTTGGTTAGCTGGGTGTCGATTACAGACCACATGCTAGACTGGAAAGTACTAGGGAAACTGCTATCCCTATCTGAAACAATGGTCTATGGCATCCCAAAATGAACCCAAACATGCTTGAAGAAGAGCTTAGCAACCACTTCTGCTTTGATACTCTTCTTGAAGGGTGAAAAAATGGCCATTAGAGAATAGATCAAAAACCACAAATAGACATCGTTACCATGCTTGGTCGAGGGTAGGCCTAACATATAATCCATGGGGATTGACTCCCAAGGATTATCTAGAGTATGCAGAGGAGTGTACAACCTTTGCTTCTTGATGGCATGCTTAGTGATGACACAAGTAGTGCATGATCTTATATACTTTTTGATTTTCTATCTGATATTTGGCCAGTAGAAGTAATTTTGTAGTACTAAAACTATTTTCTCCACACCAAAGTGCCCTATCACATCGTTGTAATGCAACTCCCAAAGAGCTTCTCACATTTTCTTGAAGGATCACAAATATGGCCTAAATAGCATAGATGGTCATCATGGAGGTGAAATCTATTTTTTTTTTATGTATACCCCATGTCTGATATGTAATAGTGAAGTTAAAATCATTTTTACATAAACGAGGCCACTCAAAATTCTTGTGTCCACAATAATTAAGCATTGTGGTTAGTCCCACAATTGGAGGTTGGTCGAGGAAGTTTGCAACTTGGTTTGTGTTTCCCTTACTGTACTTGATGCTCAAGTGGAATTGTTGATGGTACATGGACCACTTTTTATGGTAGTCATTTTGCAAGTTTTTGTGTGTCTACATGAATTACAAGGGCTTGTGGTCAATGTGGATGATCATGTCTACCAACATGCATGTATAATGGAGTACATATCCTTGTCATAGGTTGGGTGCTTGCAAATCACATTTGAGAGTGACTTGTTGCGACAGGCCACCATATGTCCATGCTAAGTTAGGACTACACCATCAACATACTAGGAAACAACTGTCTCAATCTTGAATGCTTATTTCAGGTCTAGCAAAATGAGCATTGGTGCTAAGCTGAGGTAGTGTTTTAGATCCTTGATTTGTTTTTATTGTGCCTCAGACCAAACAAAATTGGCTTTGGCTCCACCCTTGGTCACTTGGCTTAGGGTCCAAACAATATGAGGGAACCCCAACACGAACCTATAGTAGAAGTTGGCTAGGCCTAGGAAGTTGCGAAGCTCTATTAGTGTCTTCAAGGTCGACCAACAACAAATGACTAGGATCTTAGCTAGATCCACATGGACACCATGCTCATACATGATGTATCCTAGATACTAAATTATTTTCATGCCGAATGATCTCTTCTCCATATTGATATATAATTTGTATTGTCGTAGGTTGCTCAACATGTGTTGAATGTGCTTTAAATGCTCCTCCCAAGTTCCATCACCACAAAGGAATTGGTAAATGACCACAAGATATTTTCCATCATCCTCATGAACGTTAGTGGGGCATTATTTAAACTGAAAGTCATGACCAACCACGAGACACCTTCTTTAGACTTTAAGGTTGTATTCCACACATCGGTTTGCTTGATTGACACCTAGTGATAACCTGGTTTCATATCAACTTGTTGAAAAAGTTGGTGCCCTTCAACTGGTTGAGAAGATCATCAATCTAGATCATTGGATATTAGTTCTTGATTGTTATTCAAGGGTCTTTAATTAATACATAGTTTCCATATCCCATCCTTCTTCCAAACTAGCAAAATCAAGATTTCGCAAGGTGAGGACCTTGGTGGAATGTGGCCCTTTTGTATTAATGCTTGAATATGGTGTTTGAACTTCTGCTAGGTTGTTAGGTATGTAGGCACCATGTTCCAAATCAATTGCATGCTTTACTTGATAGTGTAAAGGAACCCATGTGGGTGAGGTGAAGAGACCTCTATATTCTTCCACCATCTTATCCACATGCTTATGGTGTGTAGAAATACCCTTGTAGAGGCCTTGGTAGTCGTAATGATCTTGCATTGACCTTTTGATTGAACCATGAAGAAGACAAATCTCCAAGTTTGAGAGATTACCTTCCCGTACAACTTTGTTGTGATCAAAGAGTCCGATCTCCCAGTTTAACATTGACACTATGGTGCTTAGATTCGTAAATAATGTGACGATTCCACATGTATGGTTTTCCTAAAAGAACATCAAAAACTTCAATAGGGGTAACATCACATAGTACTTCACCTTTGACATGCTTGAAGTTGTATTGCAAGTGACATTGCTAATTGATGTGGATGTCTCATCCTTGGCTCAACCAACTAATGGTGGATGGCTAGGGGTGTGACATCATTGGAAAATTCATCTTCTTAATGCCCTCTACTAAGATTACATTCTTCTAGCTACCACTGTTAATACTAAAATGTAGTGGAGTCCCCTTCACCCACATCTATGAGTGGAAGAGGTGCTCACCTTCCTTAGGTTCATTTGGTTCCTCTATTTGGAACTTTGTGCTAGTGATGGTAACACTAGGTTTTGTGTCAATGATCCATTTTCCCTTATTTGACTTAGAATCAAGGTTTGATGCAAAATCCAATTCTAAGGATTTCAACTTGGCCAACAATGATTTCTTAGAATAACATTCATTGCTATTGTGCTAAAGTATTTTGTGGATCTCACACCACTTTCAAGTGTCCTTCAACTTCCCATTATGGTTCTTTGCATACTAGTGCAGATTGGACTAGTTGTCTTATGTTTGGATACCCTTTCTCTATCCTTTATTTTGCTAGTTAGGGATGCTTTTACCATTCTTTTGTTGGGGATGATTTGTAGACCCAAACTCTCTTTTAGTCTTTTATTCAAACTTTGATCAATCTTCATAACATATTGGTAAGTGACTCACAATGAAGAGATGCCCAAAAGTTGGATTTATGTTTGGATGTACCTATGTAGGCCACTATGGTATTTTGCAATGAAGTGGCACTCAAAGTCCATGATACTTGGCTTTGCACACAAGGCATGGAATATATTGGTATAATTTGACATCACTTTGTTTTTTCCCTGGCACAAACTTATTCATCTTGTGCATTGGTCATTATAGTTTCCACATGGTAAAATTCCTCCTTGAGGGCATCAACAAAGTCATTGAAGTAGATTATGTCCCAAATGCTTCATTCGTCTTTGACATGTTGCACACAGTAAGTGTCCCACCAATATTAGACATGGGGAAGGGACTTAAAGAGTTTGAAGGTGATCATGTCACTGCTACAAAATTTTTGAACTGATTAATGAACCTTGAAATACTTACCCATTTCTCCAAAGAATTCGTGTCCATCCTTCCTTCAAACAAAGGGATGCCAGAGTTAAATTTTACCTTAAAGTGCATTGTACCTCCAAAGTGACCACTTGTCAAAGGTGTCAACGCTGTCACTATTGGGATTTTTTGAAGGATTTGGGTGAAATTATCCATCTTTTTGTTCCTTTGTTGTGTGAGGGATTCCTTGAGTAACATATTCATAGTATCTCTTACTCTATTGCCTTTATTTTCATATACCATGGGACACTACTTGGGCTAGTGAGGAAGTATTCACTAGGTTCAATGAGTTGGAGGCCAAACTCCTTGTATCTTAACCTCATCAAGGATATGCATGGAAAAATAAAAAAGAATAGAATGCTTTGCTACCATTGATCCATATTATGTTGAGAACAAAATGAAGATAGAAATAATAGGATAAATAACACATATATTTTTTTAAAGAGCACAATAATATAGTAAACCCAAACTCTATGAATAAATGAAATAGTGAAAACACTACAATATGAAAATCAATACAAACTAAATAGAATGGTTGTAACTTATTTCTGAAAAGAAATGTGTCAATTACACTCATTCACAAAAATCTCATTATGAGACAATGAAACTACCATTTAAACATAATGTCTAAAACCATAAGAGGAAAAAACACCACGATCCAAAACCCTAGAAGATGAGGTGGCAAAAGGAATGCAGGTCCCAAGGAGCCTAGTTGATATGTTAACTTCCCAAGGCTGCAACTTTCACATATAACCTCCATTTGGGGTGTTTCTATAAATCTTATTCTGAGCTCTATGTGTTTGGTTGGCCTAATAGTAATATATTTCCAGCCCATGTCAATTGCAAAAACGCATGGGAAGTGCTCAGAAATTGCACTAGAAGTTCAAGACCTACAAAACTGTTGTATAATAGGGAAGGTGTATGACTTTTTATGAGTTAATGATAGATGTGAATGAGAATCTGTATCCACCTGGGCCACTTGGCTAAGTATGGCAAGGACCTCTCAAGGTTGAATGCCCTTCTCACTCAAATAATGCACACACAAGACACAACTACAAGAATTGCTACTATGGATGTCGACATCTAAGATGGAGCCTTGGAGATTGACATGTAATAATGCATCTTCAATTTTGTGGCCCTGCTCTTTTTTATTTTTATTTTTATTTTTATGTTATTTAAATTGTTTCAAAGACTACTGTGCTCATTTAAATTCATGATGTGACATACTTTTATAAGACATTATATGATAAACAATTATCTTCTTTTATTCCCAAGTTTTATAGTTCCTTTAGAACACTGCTTTGTCAACACCCTTGTTCCATACAAGGTTAAGATATCACAAAGATATATCTCCACTCTACTCATGTGAGCACATTTTGTAATCTATGTAAAATAATGATTCCCACCTTTTACTGATTAAAAAAATAAAACAAAGGTGAAAAAAGAACGCAGTATCAAAATAAAATTTAAAAAATATTATAATTTTTTTTTAAAAGATTCCAATCAAATGGAAAAAGAGTTAAAAACAAAGTTAAAAGGAAAAAATATTCTAATTTTTTTAAAAAGATTCAAATCAAATGGAAAAAGGAGTTAAAAACAAAGTTAAAAAGAATAATTAAAATTAGAAAACAAATATTAAAAAGCTGAAATTTAAAAAAAAACTATAATGAAAATTTTAAACAAATCAAAACAAAAAATTAAAAAAGAAGAAGTCCAAACTCAATTTTGATATTTGAAGGATGTAAATGACAAATTTTCAAAATTGTTGTTTAACTTATGCCCTATGGGCCTACTAAATACCTTCGAAAGTGCCTAATTCCATCACATTTGATGAGCTGACAATGCAATTGCATATGGCTTAACAAACAAAGGCACATATTTTTTTGCTAAAACATTAGCCATCGTAGATCATAGGGAAGTCTCAATCATCCTTTATTTTGTGTGGACCGAGGGTTGTTTGAGGGGAATAATCTGTGCTTCGTTCCATGATTTTGTGAATTTTGGAACACAAGAATATTGTTTCGAGCCCTCGATATACATGTTAAATATGGACTAACATCAATCCATCATCTTCATTTTTTTAAGGAATATTAATATTTTCATCGCTTATCATCATAAAAAGGATGGGATGAGAAGTGATCTCATCCTTACACATCTTTTATCCTCTTACAACCAATCATATCCAATAATTAATGTTCACTCTAGTCAAGCACTTGGCTTTATCTTTGTCATACAACAATGGAAATGTATGGATGGAATGTCTCACTAACAATTTATTAAACTTGCATAGAGTTGGCAACATGAACATGTTGGAGGGAATGTCTCACTAACAATTTATTAAACTTGCATAGAGTCGGCAACATGAACATGTTGGAGGGAATGTCTCACAAACAATTTATTAAACTTGCATAGAGTTGGCAACATGAACATGTTGCATCTCTTAGGGCATTTTAGCTCAAAGAAGAGTGAGACAATATTGGTTTGCATTGATTTTGCAACTCTATATTTATTCCCTTATAACATTGCTCACGAGTATTTCTATTCTTGTCAATGTCATCGGTTTGGTTAAATAAGGTTCTTGACATTCGTGGCTTTGCAATTTCAATGAATGTTTGTAATTATCCATCCCTCACTATTGTAATTATTCCTCTATGCTTTACTTGCTATGTTTTTATATCCCTCTCTTGCTTGTTTTTTTTTTTTTTTTTTTTTTATCATGAATGTGATTTTATTTCTAAATTTTTGGCATGTGTCTCTTGGCATCCACCAATAAGGTCTCCTTCCTACTCTTCAGTGGTGTTTGGCATACTATTTCGCCCGAGGGGGTTTGTTTAGCTTCGTTGTTTTGTTTTTTATTGGAAATTGGACCAACTAGAAGAAGACTAGAGATTAGAGGTAAGATTAACTGAGGAAGTTGATTTAACCAATTCCATTGACTAATAAAGAAGAATTGACTAAAAAAATTGACGACGAAGTCAAGTAGTGTATTGAATACACAAAGTTCAACTAGTGTGCGCATGTTGATGACTAAGATGGTTAATTGCCCAAATTGAACGAATAACGGGAATTGAAAGATGAATATGGAGCCCAATCAGAAGTATCATGTTAGTTAGATGATTTCCATCAAGGAAGGGGTGTCATCGTCGCATTTGATGACCAAAGCATGTTGACTAATAGATGGCATCGATTACCAAAATGGAATTCAAACTGATTGATAACTTAAGGGATGCAAGAGAAGTTGAACTATTATAACCGACTCTTGAAAGAGGCCCATAAGAAGGCAAATCACATATGAAGAAAAAGTTGGAGGGTTGGAGATTGGAAAATATTATTGTGAAAGTCAATTGAAGAATCAAACCAATATGGAGATTGTTGCAAAATAAAGGTGAAGAAAGTTCTTTAAGGAAAGGACAAACCTCGAGGTTGCTACTGATAATATTAGGCATTGTAAGTGCAACCCTTTAGATGTGGAATCACAATGGTCATGTAAGATTGCAAATGAAAATATTCACTAGTCAACATTTCTCTAAAAATGATGAAAAAATGGAGTTTCTTCCCATGAGGGTTCTCCTCAATAATATCTATGTATTATGTGATGAATGTTTATGAAATTTATTTCTATTTCTTATTTTGTTAAATGCTTAGTAAGGAAATAAATCTAGGCCATGATATTCCTTAGACATGGTTGGTTTGTTTAAATGACTTCAAACGATTTCAAAATCGTTGCACTCATGGTTGTGAGATTTATGAGCTGTGAGTGGACTGTGAGAGACCACCCTCTTTTTTGGATTACTAGCCTCAGCTCAGGGGTGACTGGCTGTTGAGATTTGGAACAATCAATCTATGGTTGGGTGGA
>CBVK0104112591.1:0-15907 GCA_900067695.1 Picea abies
TGATTTGACGTTTTTTTTAATAGTATCTTTATTTTGCAAAATGATTTCTTAACATTGATATTTACTATTCCATCGATTTAAAATAATTCTTACCATATTTCAAGATAAAAATATTAATTTATTTTCTCATTATTTTAAGTAATAAAAAAATCACTTAAAACATTTAAACTATAACTTTATTTAAAAAGTATCACAACCCCTCTTACAAATTACAATAATCTCTCACAAATAACTACTTCGTACGCAAATTATTAAAAACTACAACTTTATTTAAAAAATATCACAATCCCTCTTACAAATTACAATAATCTCTCACAAATATCTACTTCATACGCAAATTATTAAAAACTTGACTTGTGTATAAAAATCCCTTCTCCAAATTCATTGGAAAACTTGGTAACGTTCCTTTCCGTTTTCCTTTCTCTGACTTTAACAATACTCTCTTTGATATATCTTTAATAATCCTTTACTTTCTCGCCTTTCTTATTATTATTAGTATAATAATAATAATATTCCCTTTGATATATCTTTAATAAAGCTCCCATTATTCCTTCACTTTCTTATATATTCGAATTAACATTTTTCGAGTGATTCGCGGTCACGGTTTCCAAACACAATGGTGCGAGTTCCCTTTAATTAAAAAATTATTTGTCTCGCAACATAATTTTCCTGGTTTGTGATATTGAAGACTCTCATAAATTTTGTGGAATATTGAAGTGATGGGTTCTCACTTAGAATTGTATTATGTAAGTGTAAAGTTCGATATTCCAAATAATTTTTTTTAGCTATCTAATTTTTGTTATTATAAATTGACATGTTTAACAATTTAATTTTCGGATCAGATTACTAACTAGTAGAGTTATCACATG
Source organism: Picea abies (assembly GCA_900067695.1). NCBI lineage: Eukaryota > Viridiplantae > Streptophyta > Pinopsida > Pinales > Pinaceae > Picea > Picea abies. The sequence continues at coordinate 870 of CBVK0104112591.1, forward strand.
TTTGACAATAATAAGGATTTTCAATTTTGATTGTAAATGTAAAGATTTATTATCGAGAAAAACTTAAGGTCGGATAATTGTGAATGTAATGGTTAACCTTGTGATTTTTTCGACATTGTGGTAATTGTTAATGTAATGGTTAACCTCGTGATTTTTCTGACATTGTGGTAATTGTGAATGTAATGGTTAACTTCGTGATTTTTTCGACATTGCGGTTAGGTTTAAACCTCAACATTAAAGCTCATGATACCTATGTTATACCTTGTTAACACGGAAATGTATAGTTATGTTTTTTTGTCTTTCTACATCTGATAGATCGTAGTGCAATGGAAGTGTATTTAATGAAACTAAGCTATTGATCTTAAAATTTTATCGTTTTAACAAAAAAAACTTGGCTATAGAGTAGCAGAAAGAAAATTTTGACACCATAAAAATGAACATTGGGTGTATATAAATAGATGTTGGGGTCATACATTTTAGGGCAATATATGACTTATCAATACTACAATATAAATGTGCATCGTGACATTCACTATTAGTACACATTGAGTGTTTATAATAATACAATATTTGTGGTAGTATACCTTAGGGATATTACAAGCTCAATGTGTGGTAGCATAAAGACTCAAATATGCCATGATCCTTATGTTAATGACATTATTTCACAGAGATAGTAACCCCCATACTAATATAACGATTAATTAGTTGTAAAGTTGATATGATTACTTGCTTAACCTTACCCTCCCTACTTTGTATGTCTTGTGTATGTGTGTAAATAATAATAATGAGATATGCCTAAGGGTGGTATCCTATTTCGTTGTAAGGTTTGGTATGCCACAACATAAAGGTCCCATTATGTTATGTTTTTTATTCTAACAGAAGTGTCCACAAAGTTAGTGGACCTCCTTTTAACATAATGGTTAATAGAGTTTGACATTGATATGCTTTCATTTCTTGAACTTCCCCTTTCTTCTTTGTATAGCATGTGTGTAAGTGGATAATAACAATGAAATTTGTGTAACATCTTAGAATTCTTTGTATAGCATGTGTGTAAGTGGATAATAACAACGAAATTTGTGTAACATCTTAGAATTATTTTTTCATGTATAGAATACCATCTCCTTTTCTATTAAATTGTAAATTAATCTCTTTCTCAATTAAATTGTAATTTAATAATAAAAATAATGATATTTTTTCGTGGTTGAAAATAATCATATATCAAAATCAAATTTCTTATTTAAAAAAATATTTTTCGATTGTTTAATGTATTATTGTAATATTTTAATAAAACATTTCAGTAAAATTTATATGTATCTTACAATGAACACTTTCTCTTATAACCTAAAAGACTTTCGATTAAAAAATATCCCTACAATGGACACCCTTCCTTATAACTATATAGATGTCTTTGCATGATTCTAACAAGGGTTGCATGGAAACACAGTCCCTACCGAGTTAATCAACATAGATACATTTAATCAGCATAGATACATTTAACTGCAGATTTAATAAGGATGGAGAACATAAAAAAAGCTTCTTTGAGATTAATTCTTTTTTTACATGACAGAAACTTGAGATTGAGATTAAAAATTATTATGGTATGTATGGTCTTTAATACCATCCCTCTACTTTGTCTACAAAAAAATTGAAGCTTAATACCCACTACTCTAGACGTAAGATAGAGAAACGTGAGCAAGGATGTAACCTGGATATAACCCGCCCCAAGGCTGAAGAGATAATACACATACTGGGAGATAGTGAACTATGCGGCACGATTGTATGGAAGGTTTCGAGGGTTGAAATTAAAATAGCTGACATCGAAATCAATATTCCCCGTACCAATGTAGTAAAGGGAATCACTAATAATTTTGGAAGCCTCCTGCTCTGCTACAATACCTCGTAACCGTGACTGGTATTGTCTGAGATAACTTATTTGTTGATCAAAACTCACTACATTATGCAAAACATGAAATACTTTTGTAAAATAATACTACATTCAATAGACAAAACCAAGAAATTCCAGCGCCCATAATCACCTAATCTGGTCATAGGTGATACTTACTCCACTCTCTGAAGTGGCGTTATTTATTTGATACCCAAACCCGAAGTTCTAGCTCATAAACCATAAAGATGATAAAGAAAAACATTATTCAATCCTGTGAGTGCATATATAGATATATAGCTGGGGTTTTTAGAAGTACCCAGGAAATCTGAAGTGAGCTTTCCATTGGAGAAGCATCCAGTGGGTACGCCACCAGGAAAATCTCTACCATAAGGCAGAAAGTTGCACTTAGCTGGTGTGTTGATGCGATTGTTGTTGACAACGTCGAGGGTGGAGTCTCCTAACACTAGTAATGCAGGAAAATGTGGGGTGCCTTGACCTTGAACCACCTCTAAACATATTGTTAAGCAAAAACTCACCACAAAGAAAGTAGTCGCGATGAAATCAGACTTCCACGAGGCCGCCATTGATAGTCAATTTTGTTGCTTAGATTATGATGTCTGTCTGCCTGTTTAAAAGAATCATCGGTATGGAAGCAACTCAACAGTTTGGTGAATTATTAAAGCGACCATCAGTTCAATAAATGTCGTCATTAAAAAGCAAAGAAACCCCACCCGAAAGCGAATTCTTATAGAGACTCAATTCTTGATTGTCCTTTGGGTTTCTTTGTTCTCATTGGCATATCAACAAAACAATTAAACAACTTCATTGGCATATCAACAAAACAATTAAAAACAATTAAACAACTTCAACCAAGACAAAGTGATTGGAAATCTTGCAATTTTCTTAATGTGATTGAAAAATATCTCAACAATTTTTTATATTTAATTAATTTTAATCAACTTTACTTTCACTTGGGGCCACTTTGTTAGTAGAGCTGGCTTTCTACATGTATCAGTCATGAAGCACAAGGTAAATTTGTATTTAAGGTGCTTTTCATCTATCACATAAACAAACTATCCCCATATTTTCAAGCTCTATATTTCATGGCACTTGGAGGGCAGATTACAGGATTTAGTTGTTCTCTTATAAATACCTATCCATTTCAGAATCAGTAGCCAATTACCCACAACCATTTCAGATTCAGTAGCCAATTAATCGCAAGAGAATGGACTGATGTTATTTCACAAGCATACAACAAAAGGATCTTCATGTTTATTAAGCATGATAATTTTTAGGCCAATCCATGAGATATGCAAGCCTGATTTTGCAATGCCTTTGTTTTAAACAACAATCTCGTCCAACATAGTGTATTGATTCATCACAGATTGACAGACAACAAGGACCTCGTTAGATTTAAAGCCAAAAGGTCTTGTCCACCTCTCATTAGAGCGAATGCCATTGTTGTGGGTGAGGTAAAAAGGGTCGACGTTTGTGTAAGCATGGGTTTCACGACCAGTAGGGCTGCTTAGTGCCTCTGCCACGCAACTATCTTGAGCATGGTCACCATTCACACGAATCCTGAAAATTCTATTGTCATCTGTCTTTTCCTCTTTATAAAAAAATTGACTATCAGCCTCATCCATGCATCTAACAACCACCCGTGCACCTCCAGAGGCCATAGCATAAGATTTACTTATTACATTGAAATGGAAGAACAACAAGAAAATCGTGGGTTTTATCGGGGGATTGGTTTAGGTTTTTCCTGTAGGTATTTTCATTGAAGCAACATGAGCTAGTAAAACAAAGGCTTATGATTGGAGAGGGATTCCTAATGAGGCTTACTTATTACCAACAATTTGCATAGACTATGATAGAAGGAAATCCCCAAGAAACAAAGCTTGAATGGATGATGGTAACTTGTATTCAATGGCAATGACAAATTAATAGATGGTCTTAACTTCGAAAAAATGCAGGGCATATAAGAACTCATGTGAGATCTGAATCACAAATTAAATGGTATGATGAGATTTAGATACTTGAAGACACAATAGAATTTAAGTGGGCCTAATGGTTAAGAACATATATTTTCAATTAGGAAGTCACGGGTTCAAATCCAGAGGGGTAGAGTATCTACACCTCCCTAGACTTTATCAATCGAATCTCTAAATATTTATGAGAATAAAATGAAGAGTATCTCCCGTAATTTTGGAAGATTAAAATTTCTACTCTATACCAGAGTGATAAAAGTTGATCACTGCACAATGCAACTGGATGATGAGTTAAGGTAAGATTTTGTCTTCTTCAACAAAAGTCTTATGAATATGTTCGAGTTCTACAAGATTAACCAATGAAGAATCAAATAAAAGTTTCACCACCTCCTTGATCTTGCATGGATAGGTCAGATTAGAAGATCTAAAAAGCTTTGTTGGGCAATATCTAAGATCCAGGTCTTGGTAGTAAAAGAAGAACTTCCGCATCACAACAAAGATCTCCTTAAACCCAAGTGGAATTTCTGCAATAACCTAATCTTAATCTGTGCAAACTACACATCAAAGTTCTACAAATCTACCAAGACCTTCTATAGATCAAATAGCGAGGATGGGTAAACGTGAAATTCAACAAGATCCCAAGATCCCAAACACTGGAATGGAATTTTAAAGATGATTGGAGGCCAACAATATTATCTTCTTTTTCCTTGGAAGTTTCAAGAAACCAACCCTCAAGAGGCTGCACTTCTTTCTTCCATTTAAAAGAAAAACCACAGAGATTGAATCCGATACACAACCAATAGCAAAAGAGTTTTAAGAATGGAGATGCAAGAATAATGGGAAATATTCTAGTCTAGAGTAATTTGTGGACAAAGAAATGAAGAAAGAAAAGAAAACCACCTCCATCAAGGATGATAAAAATCCCAGTTGACCAAGATCTAAAGATTCGTCATACTGGAAGTGAAGAATAACAACAATTCCATGGATTAGAAAATTTTGAATTCTTACATGTTTTTCCATGGATTAGAAAATTTTGAATTCTTACATGTTTTTCCATGGATTAGAAAATTTTGAATTCTTACATGTTTTTCCATGGATTAGAAAATTTTGAATTCTTACATGTTTTACTATCAAATAAGCAATGCAATAGGATAGAAGAATAAAAACCAGATACAAATCTTTAAATGTTTAATAATTAATGTAACAGGAGAGAAGAATAAAAACCAGATGCAAATCTTTAAATGTTTTATAGATTTGGAGTTAAAGGACACACAATATATATTACATTTTATATAAAAATATCATCCACGAGATTTGATATGAGTCTCTACAAAGAACCCAAAACTTTCGCCAATTCAACAAAACCACGTTGACAAGAAAACCATTTATTACTCAGCGAACATTCCAGAAAAATATTTTGAACCCCACAAAATCAACACAACAAAACTAACACTTTACAGCCAAAATTGATGCAAGCAATGAGCAATGCAGTGAACCAAATATACAAGATTCACTAGAAACTTGAAGAGCAGATGAAACCAGATTTGAGGAAGGGAAAAGAGAGAAAATACAGACCATGAATATAATGGGAAGCTTCTATGATGAACCCACACTGGCATGTATCATAGTAGACCTTGCATGAAACAAAGAAGTCCTTTTTTGGGTTAAGGCTGAGAGGCTAGAAATGGAAGATGGGATTGATGCGTCAATATTTTTCCATCTTAAAACAATAAAGGTTTGGAGAGAAGAGAGCTTACCGATGGATTCATATATAGTTCCACTCATGTATTCACTGTTGTTGCCTTGGTCCATGTCGAGAATGAGATTTACTACTCGGCTACTGTGATTGTCGCATAACACACCGCTCCATCGGCAACAATCGTCTCCAGTCCACAATTCAAGAACTCCATTGGGATCATCCAAGATGCCTGCTTTGAAAATCTAATGATGCAGCTTGGTCTTCTTCTGCACATTCTGCGTTTTTCCCTAGGCATGATGAGTTTAATGATAGCATAGACAGTGGTAGTAACCCTGGCATTACTCGTCTGTGTTTCTCCATTGTATCGAGAAGGATATTGCAGAGAGTAAAGCGATGCAGGACCAGGGTAGTTGTGGACGTCTTATCATCAATTGACGCAATTTATTTCGCCTTCAAATTGCAACTGTCTCAGTTGACATTGTAACGTGAGTTTAATAGCCCACTGCTCGGTGGTACTTCGGAGGTAGAGCCATCAAACGAGAAATATTTAAGAACATTCAAGTCGACGTCAATGTCAAAACAGGTGTGTTCTCGAATTGCAATTGATTGTTAGGAGACCAAAGGAGTGCAGTGTGTTGTTAAATTGGCAAATTCATTAATTGTTTAATCAATTTTATATATTGAATGACGTGAAGCCTGCAATAACACATGAAAGATATCAACCAATTAAATTTTAGAAAAATGTATTTTTCTATTATTAAAATAAATACATAAATTGATTTCACATGTTACACATTGGATATAGCACACAAATTTAAAGTCAGCAATAAACTAATACAGAGTCAAAGGGCAACTCATTGTTATAGTCCCAAGCCTTTGGCAGGGACTAATAAGGAGTTCTAGTAAGGAGTTTCCTTGTGATTCTAATGGAGGAAGCTTATGAATAGTATCTTATGATGGACACTCTCCCATGCAACTAGAGACTTCTCTTGCATAGATAGAGTGAAGTCATGAAAAGAGCTAACTTATTTTATTTATGTATGATATAAAGTGGTTTAACAAGTAAGTATTTTTTTAAGGTGAATGTAAGGGATGGATTTTATATTTGTTTTATTTAGGCATGATGTAAGGGTGTTTAATAAGCAAAGAGTTTGATCAATGAGTTTAATGGATCAATTTTATGGATAGTGGTATAATAACAAGGGGCATTAAGTTGAGGGTGAGAGTTTGCATGCATATATATTTATATATTCACTTTTAATCATATTTTGTTTTATAGGGGTTAGAGTGTGAATACATACTTTTTTTTAATTGAAATGGGTAGATATTGTATTAAAAGAAAGTTGCGATTGCATCAAATGAATTAAAAGATTCCCAAAAATGTGAATAGTCCACCTACAAACTTGGTCATTCTTACAACTTTTTCCACATAATTGAAAAGCATACAACTATAAGTTCTATTAATTAGGCCTAACAAAATTTTTATTTTGCAAAACATAAAAAAGACTAAGCTTTTAGTGGAAAACATGCCCACTATGGGCCTTTGGCTTGACATATACATTAGATTCGAGAATTGCATTTTCAAATTCCATTTCCCCCAGATATTGTTGAACTATTTCATCCTCCTTGATAGCTGTCGTGATAGAGTTAATAGAGACTTTTGGGAGGGAAGCCAAAGGGTGGGAGCTCCTTGAAAGACCCAAAATCAATCAGTCTTGCATGTTATGATATGTAGTGACATTCTCTATGTGATTTCACCATATGGCCACCCTTCCAATTCTACATTCAAGACCAATTGAGCTTCAAGTTGTGAAGACATTATGTTATTAACATGGGAGATTGCTACATACAAATGCTCGAGTTGGCATGTAATCCTTCACTGGGATTGATGAAGATTGGTAATTTCACAAGGAGCACAGTTGATCCGAAATGGATCATTATATAATTTGTCGTCTATCTTGGTACTTTTTGGGTGGAAAAAATGGAGGAATTGCCTTGTGGGGCCTATTTTGGTGGTGGGTCCCAGTTTGGGGATTTGAGGTCTAGAACCTTCCAAAGCTAGCTCGAGGAATCAAATGGCACTTTTTGGGGTCAAAACAATGAAAGCATAGCTTTAGCCATTCGGACCACAATCCCAAAGGCAACTCCATAGTGAGTGCCCCTTTCTTTGTACTTACATTTCATAACTAAAGAAAATAGAGCAGAGAATAGGCCTCACCTTCTAGTTGGGTTTTCTCCTATATAGGGTTTCCTAGGTCATATATTGTGTTCATTTGCTTGTGCTTTCATTTCAAATTTCAGTTATTCCATAAATTTGAACAATAAGCTAGTGATAATGAATTTGAAATCTAAGGAAATAAATTGCATCATAAAAGATATCATAATACTGCAAGATCTATTGTGACAAATTGTTCCATAGGAATATCCATGACAGTTTACAGATCATATTGGTATCAAAATAGTTTTCTTTGGGGTTTTTGTGGGAAGTTGCAACTTCTAGGAATTGGATTAAGAAAGAAGTCAAGGAACCCTATCCATGACAGATGGGTCCAGTCACGACAACCCTCAGGATGCAGTAGAAGAGAGATTTGCAAAACTGGGAGAACAAGTCGTTGATATCTCTCGCAACATGGCTCTCCTCATGGTGGTTGTAGTGAACAAGTTCAAACTATTCTTGGAGGTTGGTGGCTCTAACTTGGAATTTGGATTTGATGAGAAATATAGAGATAGTGAAGACCCATAAAAGGAGTCAAAGAAAGAGCCTAAGAAAGAACAACCAAGTTCTAGTGCCATCACTCCTTCACAACCTCTGTTTAAAATGGAAGCGAAAGTGGAGATCAAGCCTTGTCAAGGTGAGATTGATGTTGTTAAGTTAAATCATTGATTGCAACAATTAGATATGTGTTTCATTGTCCATAATATAGACAAAAAAAATCATTTACTCGACTAAAACTAGAGGGGCATGCACTAACTTGGTGGGAAAGCCACACATAAACACTTAGGTTGGAGGTGATCCACTAATAACTAAGTGGAAGGTGTTTAAAACCCTCATCAAATCCCAATTCTACCCTATCGAGTATGTATAGAACTAGTGGACCCGTTGGCACCACTCTAGGTAGAGGCAAGGGTAGAGTGTGCAAGAGTACATCACCGAGTTCAAGAAAATGGTGATTATGTTGGATATCTCTCCCAATAACCCAAACATACTCCTCAAGTATATGGGGGATCTACATAGCCATCTATGGAAATAAGTGATGCTCTTTAAACCTAGGACCATTGATGAGGCTTGTGCATATGCATACTACCTAGATAACATAGGTCATACGAAAGGACAACCAAGTGGTTTTAAATAGAAAGACCACCAAGATGCTTTCAGTGAGGGGACAAAGAAGTGGAAAGGAAGTGATAAGAAAACGCTAGCCATTACACATGAGTGCAAGGATCCAAACAACTAATGCAACCATTGCAATATCAATGGTCACACTAAAGATAAGTGTTGGAAGAGACATCCAAAGTTGAATCCTAAAAACCATAAGAAGGATGGCAAGAAGAAGAACATGGCAGGCTTGTGTTACCTCCTAGGTTCTCACTTGGTGCAAAAGTCCCTAAGCACAAGTTGTGAGGCCCCAAGGGAAACTTAGACAAGCTACCCATTATCACCTCACTAGCGTTGCCTTTCTATCTTTAGACTATATAAACTTTAGCCTAGGGGGGAATCGTTATGGTTAACCAAGCTCAAGATGTTGTAGACAAAGTAGGAGAAAAGGAGCTTAGAAAACAGAAATAAACTTGGAATTTTTTTATATTTTTTAGGTGGAGGTTGAAAGGGAATACCAATGCCTTATTTTATTTGGGCTATGGGGTCAAGCATGCAACTTTAGAGGGAAATTATATGAAATATCTAGGAGTCGTTTGGTTCGTAAAAACATGATCCAAAATAGTCCTAAATTTGGTGAGCAATTATTGCAAATTTGAGGATGGAAAGGGTCTTCCTATGAGCATCACTTCCAAAATGATTCAAGGGTGGGTTTGCCTAAAAGATCCAAACTATGCATTCACTCTCAAGATGTATAGGGTGAGTTTTTCTCTCTAGAACAAAGGAACAAAGAATCTAGGAGATACTTAACCTCTTCCAATGTAGCAAGGCTGCACTTCTATGGCCCTTGAGTCAACTTTGACATCCAATGTAATATCTCCAATTTTAATCCACACAATTGTAATGTAATTTTTTAAATATTAATTAGGTTGGTGAGTCGATATGGTTGAACAAAATAGCCCATATGAATTGATATGGCCAAGGGTCAAGCTATGTAAAACATGCATTAAAATAATTAATAATGATAAATCATTGGCTATGGTACGACCGAGATGATAACGATGGGGGGATATGATTCCACAAGAGAGGGGGCTAATGGGGGGTCCAAGGGGTCATCCTTTTATATTAATCCAATCCATTCATATTAATGTTTATCCACCTTTAAAATATAAAAGATTTATTCAAGTGACGTAAGAGTGGTAGGTGGGAAAGGTCAACTCACCAATTTATGACAACATGTGTTGATTACAACTACGTTTTGGGAAAAGTGAGAGTCAAACTTGCTTGAGAAGAAAAGGAAATTCGAGTTCATTCTTAGGAAACTTTTTTATGTTGGTTTTGGAGAGCAAGAGGAGGGTTGAGTGTTGGAAAAGGAGCACCAACCATGTTATGCTTAAGGACAATCATTTTTGGCATGGGTTTTATGTTGAAAATGAGGTTGTAGGCCTATAACGAAGGTTGTATGTTTGTATAAGTGACATTTGCTATCGAGGAAATGGATCAAGAGCCTTGAGAGGGATGTTGTGAGCACTATTGGAGCAACCGAGAGTTCTTGGAGTCCCAACTATGAGTTTCCTAGCCAACTGAGTGCACTAGAGCCTTGGAGCCCTTGATGGAAGTGGGAAGGTCCAGGGAACTATGTGCCAAAGAAGGGGGATCCGATTCCTTGGTTTGTGTAGGTTGAGGGGAAGATATTACCTAGTGGATTTGAAATGTTTTTGGAGTAAAACTTGGGTTTTGGGTTGCTAATTGTGGGGAGTCGAGAGCTAAGAGGGCCACACCTCCTTGAGGACTCATAGCCTCAGCTCGGGGGTGGCTTGTTGTTGAGATAAATGTAACAACAATGCCTATGGTTGGAAGGAACGTCCCTTGTACACAACCAATCAGTTCAACAATTTAAAAGATAAGTTCTATGTTGTGTTTTAAATGTTAATTCCATTGTGTAAAATGTTTAATGAATGTTGTGTGTGTTTGCTTAAACAATTGCATTCACGTTTTTAGATATGTTGTTAATTGCATGAATTAATTAGCATGTGCTTGATGTTGATTTTATTGTGTAAAGATTTTTTTTTAAATGGGTTTAGCAAGCAGGGTTCTTTACAATTAGTATTATAGTTGTAGGTTACAACACTGGGCTTGCAAGGCCTGCTACAACACATATAGAGTTGATGTTGTGTTTTATTTGGGAAAATAAGTTTGGATTGAGCCAAATCCCCAATTTTTGGGTGTATATCAGTTGAAATCGACTTGGGTATGTCGAAAATTTGAGGTCAGTAAATGGGTTTTAGTCCTAGAGGTTGAAAACAATAAATCTGTGGTAGTCGCACAAGTGTTTGGGGGAAAATTTGAAGTTTACCCAACATAGAATGTGGGGTTTAAATCCTTGTTTTTCTTCATTTATGGTATTCAAATTTTGGTGTTTTCCTGCTGCAGAGCTCGTTATGGAGATTAAAGGGTTGAATCCGGTCGAAGGCGATGATTTGGGTGTTTTTTGCAATAGTCACGAGCTCAAAAATGCAAAAAATGACTAAGTATGAATTTTTCTTCATTTATGGTATTCAAATTTTGGTGTTTTCCTGCTGCAGAGCTCGTTATGGAGATTAAAGGGTTGAATCCGGTCGAAGGCGATGATTTGGGTGTTTTTTGCAATAGTCACGAGCTCAAAAATGCAAAAAATGACTAAGTATGAAGATGTCCCTTAGTCACCGATATAATGTGTATCAGTGAAGAATGTACATCTTTCACCAATACATCGACAAGAAAAGATCTTTTTGGTCGCCAACATAGGAAGCTCTTAGGTGATAAAATGTGTTTTCTTCTCTGAAACATCTGTGAGAAGATGTGGATTCATCGCTAAAACATTGGCAAAGATAAGTTTTTGGTGTTGAAACATTGATAGAAAATATGTTTTTGGCCCCGATATGTCGGCGAGAAGAAGTGTTATGTCGTCGATACATTGATGAAAATAAGTGATTTTATTGTCGAAAAGTTGTGCTTTACCGATGAAAAAGATGTGTTTTCGTCAACAAAAAAAATGTTTTATTCACAGATAAGTCGATGAGAAGATGAGTTTTCATCGCCAATGTGTTGGAAAAAATATAAGTTTTCATCGTTGATACGTCAACGAAACATTAAGGTTCCAACGCCGATAAAAGGTGTTTTTCTTCGTTGAAGCATTGATGAGGAAAAGACGTTTTGTTGTTGATATGTCGACGAAGAATGTGCTTTCGGCACCGATATGTTGGCGAGTAATAGACGTTCTTTCATTGATATGTCGGTGAAGAATGTGTTTTTGGCGTTGGTACGTTGATGAGGAAAAAACATTTTGTTTCCAATACACTGGCAAAGAATATGCATTTGGAGTCGATATGACGACAAGAGAATACATCTTGATCATTGATAAAAAGGAAAATGAGAAAGAAATTTAAAGGAGAAAAGATAAGAAGAAGAAAGAAGAAAAGAAGAGGAAGAAAGAGAGAAGAGAAAGAAGAGAAAGAAGAAAAGAGGAGGGAAAGGGAAGGAGAAAACTGTTAATTTACAACAACAAAAAAAAGTCTGGAGCCTAAAACTTATTTTGGGCATAACAAGAGCAATTTAACTCTGAATAGGATGAAATTTTAGGTGTGTGTCTGAAACGATGAAGGCTACAAGAATGCTAATGAGGGCCACTGGCTAATTATGCCTCCATTTTCCGAAGAACGTGAAACAATGACTTTTGAAGATCTAGGTCGAGCTCGATAACTAAGGCCCAAATAAGAGTGAAAATTTTATAGATAGCTCAAAAAGAAGGAATGAAGATACCCATTTGGGACTCTAGCAAAATTCAAAGGGGTTTGGACTAGAAATGTCGAAACATGGCAAACTCCACTCTTTTTGGGCGCGTTATGGAGATTTTTGAAAATTTCATAGGAAGAAAAGGGACCACAAATCACCTGTATAGAAAATTTTATTCTACTCATTGATCCATACAACTTTATAGTGAGGGGATTTTTGTTAGTTTTGCTCTGTTTGGGGGATAGGCATTTTTTTTCCAAAAAATCCAAGTCTGGAGGAAATGCAAAATCGACAAATTGACAAATCTAGATTGATGCAGAAGTCGAATGGAGTGTTTATAAACCTAAGAGTTGTTGTGTATTCAAAATCATGAATATTATCAGTGCCCAATATAAATGTTTTCCTAGTTCTTGCCATATTTTCTTCTACAAAAGGTAGAAAACAACCCTTGATATTTTTGGTAATGTTATCCCCAACTTCTATGATAACTAAGGAGATGATGTCTCGAGGTCCTCAGGTTGTAGACATGGAGTATCAATAGACAACTTGACCAACAATGTCCACTTGCACAAACATAGACCCACCTCACCACCACAGCTCCAGATTCATCACAATGATATCCACCACATCAACTGGCTTCTGGAAGACATTGGCTCTTGCTCGATGAGGTATAAGCCAGGTATTATGGTGAGTGTCATTTCAATATTTGAGGTATTTGATTTTGCTACACTTATTACTGCTTTTGATTATGTAATGTTTTCTTAGACATTTTGCTCTTTTCCCTGTCTCACTTTGGTGGTTGACATTGCGCCCTAGTAAGTGGGTCACCCTTAGGGATAGGTTTGCTACTGGGAGGTCCTCTTGACAATTCATCGTGCCCTTAGGGATAGGTTTGCTACTGGGAGGTCCTCTTGACAATTCATCGTGCCTTTCCCAACCATACTTGTCACTTTCCACACATCATCCATTCATCTCCTTACCTTCTGGGATTTTTGGGTGTACCGACCCAAGAAGGGGTTGTCCCTCATTTCATGGGAAGAAGAGGCTTAAGGCTCGGAGGCTTGTAGCTAGAAAAAGATTAAATCCATCATAACCTTCTAGACGCTCGCCCACGGATCCCGAGGAAAATGAAATTTCTCTCATAAGAAATTGATGGGACCCGCAAAAGAATAACTAATAACAATATGCCAACCAAGGTGGAGCATGTGTGGGCATTGTTTTTATTACTTAGGTAGAAGACCCACACATGTTTTCAACTTGGGGAAGCATGATGTGACCGGGGTAGAGTCAAGGTGGGAATTTTTTTTCATGCTTAGGTAGAAGCCCCACCTTGGCTTCAACTTGGAAACATCCTAAAAGACTAAAATGCAATAAATGGGCTTGAAAAAAGGTTGCATTGAAAACGAAGGTGCAACACACCCTCTACAAAGGCACCCATAAGTAAGACACTACAACCCCTTGTATGTCATGAACCCCATGCACCCATAAGTAAGACACTACAACCCCTTGTATGTCATGAACCCCATGCCCAAAAGTTCCCCCCCCATCCATGACACCTCATCCACATGAATTAGGAGGAGGTCCCCTCGGGAAACACCCCTAAACTTGAGGATTCGCCCAATGGGTCATTATTTAAACCCTCCCATACCTAAACTTGGCCAATTGCATAGGTCTTTGAGCATTGGTTTATTTTGATGAGGTGGTTTGGATGTACACGCTTAGATGGCTCTTTTATTGATTTGATTTACTCATGATGATGCATTTGACTTGAGATCCTTGGAGGGCGTATCCATTTGTCTTTGCAGGACCAAGTTGGTCGACATTTTTGGAGGAACAAGCCTAAGTTGGGCTTCCATGGGGCTTGAATCCCACAGGTTGGATACTATGGCCCACATGTCGGATGATGAGAAACATGCATTTGAAGGCCCAGAAGACATCATGGATGACCTAACCTAGCCCCTACAACCCAAACAATTTGCCTAAGAAGGCCAAAACCTCACCCTTGAAGGCTTGACGTCATAATAGGGCTAGGGTTTGGTGGTGGTTGAGGAAAGTTGGCACATTTTGAAGGAAGGAAGCCATGGATCATGGAGAAGAGGCTTGGATCGAATACATGTAGCCTTTGGAGGCCTAGCTCACCCATATCCTACTCCAATGACTTACAAAAGTGCCAAAACGTCACCCTAGAAGGGTGTCATCTTACTTAGGATTTTACTGAAGTGCAAATTTTGTATTCGTCTTCGACAACCCTGAAGACAAAAACCTCATCTTCAGAAATGGGCCATACTTCATGGGGCCACAGGGGTTATACCTGAACAAATGGACCCCGGACTTCGACCCAACCCAGGATGTGCCCTCGGCCGTCCCAGTGTGGGT
>CBVK0104112593.1:0-11876 GCA_900067695.1 Picea abies
AAGGGTTCGTTCCCATATGGGTCCTTCAATGTGTAGTTTAGCGAGTCCATGTAAGGAAAACTCAGTGGTTTTTCATGTTTAGAGAGTCTGAAAAAGAACTTAAAGGTGAATCCTACAATAGAAGGGTGCACCGCCCACCCTAATTTGGGGTGCGTAGGTAGGTTCAAAAGTGCATAAGTTCAATATTATGGGTAAAAGGTTGTCTAAATACTTTGGCAAAGGAAGGCCTAAATGAGGCACCCTATAGAAGAAACTATTGTTGTGGAAGAGAAGCAACAACTTTACATTTCAAGCTGCCTCAGTCAATGTGAGTTGGTCATCGCTCACTCCCTCCCCCTTCCTGACTTCGGTGACCAAAGGCCCTTTGAATTGATCATCCTAGACTTGTGCCCCATGTTAAGCGGGTGATCCCAATCACATAGGTTACACAAGACACTATAATAGTATCTTTACTTGTGCATTAGTTGGCATGATGTGATTGAATGCTTGGTACATATAGATGTGCATTAATGCATGCAAGAATGCTTGGACTTACATGTGGCATGCTTGTAGATTGTGAATAGTCTGTTATGATACATGTGAAATAATGATGTTGTGATAATTGAATATGACTAATGGTGGATTATGTATCTAGGAAAAATGATATAGCATAGTTGAAATATCAATGATGTTGTTGCTACATATGATAAGCATCCGTATGAGGACAAACGAGGATTGTAAGAATGTTGATCAAGAGGTTGGCAAAGGGAAGCTGTGAGCTTCTACAAAATGCTAATTGATCAGGTAGCATCAAGTAATTTGATGACAATGATGCATGTATGCATTTGGTTGCTTGTGATGCATAAATGTTAAAGGGAATTGAGGTAAGAGTTCCCTCAATTGGAATTCAATATTTGCCTTAAATTTCAACATTTGAATTGATGTGTAAAGTCTAAGGGCTTTGAATACACAAATGTTGTTTAATGCTTGAATGTATTTATAGAACATCTAGTGGTATGGTATGTTGGCTATAAGATCATAACTAGGTTGAGTCAGTAGACATGCTCCTACTATAAAAATGGATGCCAATAGAGATAGCCATGTGCGAGAGCATGATAAGGTTGGATATGGAAGAGCTATATATCCGTACAAGTTCATAATGGTCTTCCCATGTATAACTGATTTTTGAACTGCAACCTCTTTGCTGACACAAAAGAGCACTAGAGGATTAATTTTTTGGTGTTGTGTATGGGTCAAAGATGAAGGTATCCAAATAATCAAATAAGTAATGGGGAAGATTTTGGATGATGTGTTGAGGTGTTGGTTGAACCTTCAAACTCACCATGGTTGAGTACATGACATATATATGTGGTATTATGGAGTCAATGCAAGGATGCATTGTATAGATGTGGCCATGGATATTAGCACATCAATTTATTTATTGGTAATGTTTTTTTGCATTATGAAAATCTTGGGTGATGATAATGCATGTGCAAGGAGTGATAGTTTCATTCCATTTAATATGATTAATAAACATAAATGAGTGATTCAATTGTTAGTATGTACAATTCTAATATCACTTGCACACTAATATTAACAATTTGTTTGGTTGAATGAAAGTTGAGAAAGATTGTAGTTAGAAGGGTCTTGGACATGGCAATGGTGTAAGCCTATAAGGAAGACCGATGCCTATTATTGCAAGAGCCAAACGTTACGAGAAGGAATCTCATACTAGGAAACTTGATTTTCCTTGTGAAACAAATTTAAATTTATAAGTAAAATTGCTATGATGATATCTCATGAGGATTGTATGTGTATGATACATGACAGATGATGACTACTAAACTTGAAAGCTTGGTAAGAAGGTTATTGTTAGCTTACTCTAGTTCTACTCATACTAATTATTATCCTTTCTAATGGCCTCATCTAGAGTTCAAGGTTCATCAAACTCAATCTTGTATTTGTAGGATGGAGGTAATCCACTCAGGAGACATGCGATCTTTACCTTGTCATCTTGGATGTACTTGACATATCCCAACAAATCTAATAATGTATTCACATACTCATCTATGGTCATATATCCTATCTTCATCTCATGGATTCCTTGATTTTATCATCATAGTATCTGTAAAAGAGATACTTTTCCTAGAAGTACTTATTGAATTGCTTCCAAACAATCTTTCTCTCACTGATTTTACTGACTTGTCTAAGATGTTCCCACCAAATGGATGTCCTAACATTCAAATTGAATATGGTCACTTTGGCTTTCATATTAGTAGGGAAGTCATGAACTTGAAAATAATTCTTTATCTCAAGAAGCCAAGCCTCAACTTCCTCTCTAAAATTTACCTCTCCATCAAAAGTAGGTGGTTTTACTTTCTAGAATTATCCCTAAAAACTATCTCTAAAAGGATTGCTTCTTCCTTGCCTGTGAGAAGAGGAATTTTAACTCAATGAATATTTAGATGTAGATTAATTGTTAAAGGGATGTATTGGTGTGTATGTCGCATCATTAGAGGTATTTCTTTTGGTTCTTTGGGATCTTTTGCAAGGACGACTCCAGAAGATATCCCTAATCCTATCGACATTGATCAAATTATGCTTGCGATACATTTTCATTTATGTTTATGTGAAACTCTATATCATGGCCACATTCAATTGTTTTTTTTTCTTGAGCCTTGATTAACCTTTCATTTTCTACTTTACAACTTTGAATCTATACCCTCAAGCATCTCTTAGTCTCTATAATGTCTGGAGGGGCTCTTGATTTCTTCGTCGATTTCATTTAGTCTTTTCATTTCTTCCATGCAAATTTATATGTATGACATTTACTTCACAATCATAAGGTTTTTGTGCATCTTCCATGATGGAAATCTGCTCTCAACCCATCAAGACTTAGACTCTTGTTATAATTTGTCACCTTGTTATAACAACCTTAGTACTTAATGAGCATTGTGTACACCAATCAACTTGTTAGATTAATAGTGTCAACAAAGTATTACTATATCTTTTTAGTTTATTCCTAATTTCTTTCCCATACAAGGTACTAATGTAACTTTTCCTTTGACATACTAGATAATTTGAATCATTTATTGTCCATACAACCCTAGTGATATAGTTGTAGCTATGATACCAATTTCTCATGTACCCAACCCCCTATATAGACTCATCGAGGGGGCACGGTATTTTTTTTTTATTTTTTATCTTTTTCATTTGATCTCACAAATTCCTTCATTATATTATCCCCACTTAAATTCTATTCGATTTTGTTATGTTTGAAGGGATCCTTGTCATGTGGGTTGTAGACCACACTTGGCACCCTCCATATTTGAAGGTCAATCCTTTAGCCTTCTCTATAAGGCATTCCTCCTTTCAAATTATTTCGTAATGGAAAATCCATATAACCTATATGAAAAATCAAACTATACATCTGCCAAGAATCCCTCATAAAATGTCAAGGTCCTTAAAAAATTTACCTCTGCTTCTTGCTGAAGTCCCTGATGAACTACCAATCTCTTCTAAATAACTTCACTACTTTCAAAAGTTCCCGATGAACTATCATGCACCCTCCAAAGAAATTCTTTCAAGTGTTCCCATTGAACCATTGGGATTCTTTGAAAGATTGAGCATGATTCTTTCGAAACCTTCAATGATGAATTATCAATCTCTCTTGAAAGAACATCTTTCAAAAGTTCCTAATGAACTATTTAGATCCTTTAAAAGATCAACCTGTACATTGTTCTCATGAACTATCTAGTTGATCTGAAAGATCATATTTTGAACTCTCTCAATGAACTATCAAGCCCATCTGAAAGACCATCTTTCTAACTCTCACAATGAACTATTGGGTCGATCCAAAGGATCATCTTTCAAACTCTCCCAATGAACTATTGGCCTAATTCAAAAGATCATTCACAACACATAAGAAAGGCCCATCGACTTTAGTTGAAGGAATTAATTTGATTTTAACACAAAGTACTTCTAGCTCGTTCAAAGGAATACTCGAAGTAACACATAGGAATAAATAAATGGGTTCTCAAACCCATTTGAGGATCCTGTGCCACTAATAGCATTTGGCCTATGACCACACTATCTTCGTCTGTAACTCAAGAAACATGTGGCCTTTCCATCCATATTTGAATGCACAACATGATACCATGGTATATCGTTAAATAAATTGTGAAAGCACTAAGGAAACTCAAGTCACTCATCCAACCTAGTTTATCTTAGGCTCAACCAAATTGTTTAGCATAAAACTCTCCAACCAACCTTCTAGAAATCCATCCATGTCACTCCCTTCACTGTCCCACATCACACAAGGAATATATTATTTGCCTACTAAATAGTCACGTAGGTGTACTAGAAGGCCCCTATCTCTACTCAACAATCCCTTAGGAAATACATCCCCCTCTTTGTGTTCTAAGTGTGTGGAAAAGAAGTCCACTCTATTATCTACCTTCATGAACAACCCAATGAAGTCATCTCTTGACTCTTGTCCACTAAATGAGAAACAACCTACAAGGAATGGGAGCCTTCCTAACAATCTAGTCTCTATGCACATTTGCAACCCTCCATCTATGTTCTCAAGTTCGTAGTCTCTTCTTCCTTAACTCTATTTGGTCATTTACAAGTTCAAATCATAATTTCCGAAATAAGGATGCAACGCTAGAACTCTGTCAAGCCCTAGACAAAGCCCATGTAAATCCCTATATAGTGAGTTATATTTCTATTTTTATATTAATGTTGTTGGCTAGACACTTTAATTGTAATTGTACCCTTTCTCTCCTATATATATACTAAGGAGACCTTGTTTTAGAATCATCTCATCTCGTTCTTGTACATTTGTTCTATTGTAAAAGGAAGTTTCACCCTTGAAGAGGCTTATATTTAATTATTATATCTATTTCGCAAGGCATTGAGCTTCTTCTCTTTATGTTTTCAAGCTATTTTGGTATTTGTTGCCTAACATTTGGTATTAGAGACTACGATCCTAAGGTTTTTCTCCTTCAATCAAGACATATTGGAATTTTCGTTATAACTTTTTTGGGGGGAACTTTTAGATAAAGAAAGTTTGAGGAGACTAAAGAGAAATATTAGGGTACAGGTGGTTAAAATTTCAATTAGATGGGGTTTCCACTGATCCTAAAATCAATTTTAAATGAATTATCTTGGAATTTTCGCTATAAATTTTTTTTTCTGGGAAGTTTCATAAATAAATTTTGAGGAGATTGATTAACAATATTAGGTTATAGGTGGTAAAAATTCCAGGTTTTAATTCATTAAACTTTCAAAGATATATCCTATGGAGGATAGGGTTTGCAACTAATCTTGAAATCAATTCTAAAAGAGTAGGGTTTGAATTTTAACTATAATTGTTTTCGGTGAAGTTTCAAACTCTAAATTTTTTAGAATCCCGAGGAGGCATAGTGAGTTATGTGTGAAAATATTTTCACATTTTGAATCATTATACTTTATGCGATATTTCTTTTGGAATTTAGGGTTTTTTACTAGTCTTGAAATTTGTCTCAAACACGTCATTTGGGATTTTTTTCTATAACTTTTTTTCGGTGATGTTTCAAAATGTGAATTTTTTATGAGTTTAAGAAGACACATCAGAGTACTGTATAGGCCACAATTTCATATTCACAAGACCTCAAATTTTAGAGATACATCGGGAAAAAGATCAACCATCCTAACAATCTCCAAATTAGGGTTTGAAAGGTACTAACTTACAAGCATAACTTTTGATTGGAAGATATATTTTTGGTGATTCAAAATTTTTGATAAGAGAAAAAAGAGGAGTATTATTATTTTTTTAATATGGATCCAAAGGGTGCTTCAAAAATTACTTCACCAACTAAACCTCCAAAGAGTTCAACCATGACTTAAGAAGAAAGAGAAGAGATTTTTCACCAGATGGAACAAATGGAAAATAAGATGGTTGAAAGTAAGGAACATATGGAAAATAAGATGGAAAAGTTAATGGATCAAAGGGTATATTTCTTGAATCAAAGGATGGATTCCATGAATCAAGACATGGATAAAATGATACAAAAATTACAAAATTCCATCTTACATACCATGGATGAGAGATTCCCTAAAGGAGATATCAAGACACAAGGAAATCATGAAAATGCGGAAGAAATGAATATCAAGTCCTAGAATCATGATTATTCATCACTTCAAGATCCACATCATTGGGGGTTCATTGCGACACTAGGGAACCACTCAATTCCCAAGATTGATATGAAGAAATTTTATGGTAAAGATCCTATAACTCAATAAGGGGACTATTATTTCAATTGTGACAACAAGTACAATAAGGGGCATAAATGCAGTGAGAATAAATTATTCTACATAGGCTATGAAGAGGAAGAAGATCAAGAACTAGAACCATCAAAATCTCTAGATCTAGAAGACACTACTCCAACCATATCTTATCATGAATTGCTCAACATCAGTACTTCACAAATCCTCAAGATAGAGGGATGTATCTAAAAGAAAAAGGTAACTGTGTTGATTGATTTTAGTAGTACCCATAATTTCATCAATTACAAATTAACAAAACTTCTCAATTGCTTTGTATTTCCAACACCAACGTTTCAAGTAATGATTGCAGATGGAGGTACCATAAGTTGTTCATGGAAGTGCTATAGTTTTAAGCTCAACAGGGGGAGTGTTTATTAGATAGTCCCATGATTGCAATCCAAATGGGTGGTACTAATGGTGTGTCAGGGGTCGAATGTTTACAATCATTGGGAACAATGGCCCTTAATTCTCAAGATATTTTCATGAGATTTTCCTTAGAAGGAAAGGAAATTTAGCTTAGAGGTATTCAAGGGAAACCCTCTAAAGTGATAAGTTTTAACAACATGACAAATTACTCCAAAAATGGACACCATGGTCTAATTTCACAATTGTACTCACTAGATGTTCAAACATCTATATCCTCTTCTCTAGTGGATCTCCAAAAATTTATCAACAATCATTCCAAGGTATTTGGAGAGATGCCTAAGGGTATTCCACCTACTCGAGATCATGACCATACTATTCATTTTCAATTAGGAAGTGTACCACCTAACAATAGGCCTTACAGGTACCCATATGCACAAAAGAGTGAGATTGAGCTTAGGATTCAAGAAATGTTAGAAGCTAGCATCATTCAACCTAGACGAAGTTCTTTCTCTTCACTAGTGACAATGGTGATGAAAAAGGATGGTTCATGGCATATGTGTCCAGATTATAAACAACTCAACGAAATGACCCATCAAATATAAGTTTCTTATTCCTGTCATTGATGACTTATTAGATGGATTGCAAGGAGAAATTTTCTTTACTAAGTTGGATATCCATTCAAGATATCATCAAATCATAATGAGTTAATAAGACATTCCCAAAACAACCTTTAGAACACATGAAGGCCATTATGATTTTTTGGTTATGCCATTTGGCCTTACTAATGCACCTTCAACATTTCAAAGCTTGATTAATTCTATTTTCTAACCCTTCCTTAGAAAAATTGTGTTGGTATTTTTTGATGATATACTAATCTATAACAAATCTTGGGAAGAACATGTACAACATGTTGACAAGGTCTCAAAACTATTGGAAACACAACAACTATTTGAAAATCCTTCCAAGTGTGCCTTTGGGGTTCAAGAAGTGGAATATTCACAACATATTGTATATAATGAAGGTGTCAAAGTGGACCATGACAAAATTCAAGCTATAATGGAATGGCCAATTCCCATAACCTTGAAGAATCTTAGAGGATTCTTAGGATTGAAAAGCTATTATTGCAAGTTTGTCAAGAATTATGGTAAAACAACATCACCTCTAACAACATTATAAAGAAGGATGGATTTTCTTATACTCAAGAAGCAACCAAATATTCTAAAAAAATTAAGGAGGCTATGTGTAAGACTCAAGTCCTGGCCACACCTGACTTCACAAAAACCTTTATTGTGGACTGCGATGCTTCATGCCATGGAATTGATGCAATTTTAATGCAAGAAGGAAGGCCCCTTGCCTTTGAAAGCAACCTACTTAAAGAAAATAACTTACTCAATCCCGTTTATGAAAAATAAATGTTGGCCATAGTACATGAGGTTAAGAAATGACACCCCTACCTGATAGGAAGACACTTTAAAGTAAAAACATATCATGATAATTTGAAGTACTTCTTGGAACAACAATTATCTTCATAAAATAAACAAAAATGGGTTACAAAGATTATAGTTTATGACTTTGAAATTATCTATAAAAAAAGAAAACATAATATGGTAGCAAATGCACTTTCAAGGAGATAAGAAGAAGCAAAGGGTTTACGGTGTGCTTTTCCATTCCACAATCTGATTGGGTGGAAGAAGCAACGATAGAAATGGAAGCAAGATAAGAAGGTATTAAAGAACATTCAACAACAAAAAAAGGACCCAAGTGCATTAGATAAATTTGTGTGCATTATCAATATCACCTATATCTATGCAAGAGTTCACAACCCAAACATAAGCTCCTTTTGCAATTGGACACTTCTCATATAGGAGAAAATTCAAGGTTCTTTAAAACTCACCATAGGATCAAGAAGGATTTTTTTGAGGGAGGTCTTAAAACTAATGTTCAAAATTTTGTGGTTGAATGTGTGGTTTTCCAATAGAATAAGGGACAAACAATCAAGACCTCGGGTCTTAGACAACCATTAGTTATACCAAGTCAATGTTGGGAAGATGATTCAATGGATTTTATTATAGGTTTACCCAAATTTGAAGGAAAGAATGTCATCATGGTAGTATTGGATTGACTGACAAAGTATGTTCATTTTATTTTCTCTTTCTCGTCCTTTTAAAGAAAATACAATAGCTAAAACATTCATGGAAACAATTCAAAAGCTACATGGAATCTTCAAGATTATTGTAAGTGATAAAGATCCAATTTTATTGGAAAATTTTGGACTGAATTATCTTCTGGTTTGGGTACTCATTTGGCTCACAACTCATCTTACCATCCTCGATCTGATGGAAACACTGAGATTGTGAATACATGTCTAGAAGGATATATTTGTTTCTTTTCATATAATAAACATACACAATGGGTCAAGTGGTTCCCCTTGGAAGAATGATGGTACAACACATCCTTCCACACTTCATAAAAAATCGACATCACAGTGAAAGGGAATTTGAAGAGGGGGATTGGGTATTTTTGAGGCTACAACCATACAAAGAGATGCCCCTCAAGCAACAAAACAAGGAAAATATATTAGTACCCAAGTATTATGGTCCCTATAAGGTGTTGTAGAGGATTGGAAGTATGGCTTACGAATTGGAGTCGTCTCCATCTTCACGCGTACATCCAATCTTCAATGTTTCTTGCTTAAAGAAGGTAATTGGTGACAAGTTCAAACTATTTTACCAAATACTATTGAAGAAGTGAAAATTATACTAGAACCATTAACAATCCTTAAAACAAGAATTAAATAGCTACAAAATCAAGTAATTACTAAGTACCTCATCAACCAGAAGAACCTACTAGTGGAAGAGTTGACATGGGAAGATGAGTTATTCATGTCGAAACACCCACAATTAGTCAAGTGTTGAGGAAAACATTTGTTTGAAGGGGAGGGGCATGTTAATCCCTAGAAAAATCCCCAGGAAATGAGTTATATTTCTATTGTTATATTAGTGTTTTCAGCTAGACCCTTTAATTGTAATTGTACCCTTTTTCTCTTATACACACACACACACATGCACACACATATATATATATATAGAGAGAGAGAGAGAGAGACCAAGGAGACCTAGTTTTCGAACTCGAAGGAAAAAGATCCCTAAACTATCATTGGAATCTTGGGACGGATACAAACAACAAAGATGAGGCCCACGCATTGCTAAAAGGCATTCAACTCGCCCATACTCAGCAAATCCGAGAGTTGAACGCCCTTGGAGACTCCAAAAATACAATAAGAATGACGATCCACGGGTCCAACACACGAGATTTAAGCCTAAAACAAATAATGGATAGAATAAGAATGGAATCTCAAGATATCAAGATCACTTTCTACCACATTATGAGAGAACAAAACAAAGAATCAGACAAAATGGCGAATGCAACCATTGGGAAAACGCTTGGATCCTTAAGCGTGGAAGGAGTGGAAACTTCAGCCTCTTTGTTCTAAGGCACCATATGACTGAGTGCCAATATGGAAAAGTTGAGGGAGGTGTTAGGAGGGCCTCATTGCGACCTTAAGCAAAACGGACGGACACATGAACATGAGAGGGGCTTGGGCTCCTCGAGTCGCTAGCCCAAGAAAAACCACGAGGAGCGAGCAAGAGAACACGAGCGGGGGTGGGGATCCCAGAGATTGGAGAATACGCTCAGACAGTGAGAGAATTCGTGTTGACAGTAGAGCTGGTGGGGAGCTAGCACTAAAACACGTGGAGTAGGGCAACATAAGAATGAGAAGGTGGCAAGGTAGATCAAGTCACATCGCCCAAGGCAAAGTGGTGGCTAACGGAATAATTAGTTTAATCATGAAGTGGAAAGATTAGATGGCCCGTCCTTTAGCGTTTGTGGGTGTCTATGTCACCAAGGACTAGAAGAGGATGGATAAGGTACAAGAAATCATTGTCGCACAACTTACTCACCATCTCGACGTCAGCAACACCTCCAAGTTCGGGATCATGGAGATTGATGGAACTGTTCACATGGAAATTCAAGTGAGAAAACAGGTTGGCACGTTCATTCCATTAATGGGATCATGGGAGATAATGGCCCTATCCTCAAGCCTAAATAGGAAAATAAAATCAGTAGCTTGGGTAAGTTCATCTGCACTTCCTCTCCCGTTGGGCGTACAAATTCTTACCTTCCAGAACCCTCCCTCTTCGAGTTTTTTCCTGCCTCCCTCGCCCAGACCTTGTCCTACTTGTCTTTCTCGCTCCCAGAAGCCTCAATAGGCCCGTTCTGAGCCGCCCATCTTGGATCCCTGGCTCCTGCGGTGCCTCTCTTCCATCACCTCGCTCTGTCTGTGGCCTCTGACCTTTCTCATCATCTTGTTGAAGGATTGTGGTTGCATCTCTCTTCTCCTATTGAAATCCCGTGGCAGCTTCAGGACCACAGTTCCTTCAGAGTACGCAGCAATGCAAAGTGGAAAAGGAGTCTCAACGGACTCAGGGCATTGGGTCGAGGAGCCAATTGAAAATGAGTGTGGCGGTTGTAGCAAGATTAGAATCCAATTTGGAGCAATTGGAGCTAACCGAGCCTTTGAACTAGAAACATTTTCCCAACATCGACACATGATAGAGAAGCTGCAAGATGAGAGTTACGCCTAGAGTAGTCAGTTAGAAGAACATCACACAAAAATGGAGGCAATGTAAAGGAAGGTGTGCAACATCCACCAAGCAACCCAGGAGATCAACAGGGAAACTCCAAGAATGAACAGTCGGCATCAGTGAACCAGATTCTAGACATGAATGAGCCACATCCAGAAACTATGTTGGAAATTCAACAGGTCAAACTGGAAAAGGGTAGTTAAGCTATGGTATTTTAATGTTTTGTCTTACAATCTGTATTAGCAGTGTCTTATACCGGAATTATCTGAGGAACTATATCCTCATAAATTTTGTTAGAAAAGGGGGATGCATTAGAAATTGCTATTGTTACAGTTATGCTCCCCGCATTTGCAATAGGCTTTATTTGTTCGACCACGAACTCTAATTCTTCCTTGTCATTTTTTATTTCCTACAGTTTTGTTGCATCTGTCCTTGCACGTGACTGCACCTCCCGCACGACGTTGATTTGGAGTCTGTACAACATCTGTGTTGGTATCTTGGCCAATACCATCTCGACCTGCGCTACATCTTTCAGTGGATTCTGCAGCACGTCACCAATTACCATGAATGTCGGAT
>CBVK0104112599.1:0-11730 GCA_900067695.1 Picea abies
AAGTTCCAAACGATCACCAAGGAGATCGAGGAAGCTCAGAAGGATTAGGTGGCTCGGGACGAGCCACATGTTAGTGTTGGCGTCCTGTTGGTAGTAGGTCGAAACAGAAAGAAGGATGATCATGGGGAAAGAAAACATGCAAAGAAGGAAAGCAACAGCTGGAAGGAAACAAAGCATGCACGCATGCAAGAAAGCGTGCACAAGGAAAGCAACAGCTAGAAGGAAGAACAGCACGCGCACATGAGAGGAAGACCTAATGTCAGTAGGGTTAGGGTTTTGGTAATGTATTGTATTGTCTGAAGAGCCAAAGATGTATAAATACTAATATTTAGGTATTATAGAGAGATGGATTTTGTAGTTGTTCTGATTTAGTTAGTATTCGGGTTTTTGTATTGTTCGGCATATAATCAATTATTAAGTATTGTAGCTATGCATGGGCGGGTGCGATATGTATCATTTTGTTGCATGAACTATGTTGTAAGTTGTTGAGATAGAGGAGATGAGAGAAGGTAGATATTGAGGATTAGATCACAGGCTAAGGAGCCTGGTGCAGTCTAGTTTTCCTCATACTCATATAGATCTTACCCATCTGAGGAGAATTGTAAGCATGCGGTGTTGTAGATGCAGAACTATCACAATAAAAGAGCCAAGAGGAAAACATTTGTGGGTGTAGCCCAGGAGGGGGTGAACCACGGTAATATCTGTGTAATGTGATGAATGCATGCATATATTTATCCTATTTTCAATAGTTAGTTGTTGTGCTTAATGAATAAATGAGTTATTATATTGCCTGTGAAATATGGTTGCGCTATTAAGGGAATAAGTTGTTGAAGTTAATGCATAGTCATGAATAATAGCATGTTGCATCTGCCAATTCTAATAATGGTTCAATGGTTGAGATCTCATATCTCATACTCAATCCTAGGCTGTAAACACATGATTCTTGCAGCCACCCATTAAAGTTATCTCGGGTGAGACTGCGCAGCGCATTCTATGTGATGTGTTTCCTTCTGGTTTACCAGGAGGGCCAATAGTTGTAGAGGCTTTGTTGGAAACCCAAAAGGCATGAACCCTGGGTCAATAAGAAGCTTAGAGTAGAATAGAGGAAGAATAACCAAAAAGGGGCAAGTGTATGGATTACATAAACGATATTCATAATCGTGGTCAGTCCTCTGAAAGTAACCCTGTTTTGACTCTTTTCCCACATATAATTCTTGAACAGGAAATTACCTACGAAGATACGAACCCTAATTTTGAAAGTTCCACAGTAAGTCCTAAAAATCATATAGAAACTTGGCTTTGTGTGCCACAAGAAGAGTTCATTGAAACTCATTGTATTACCCATGCTTATGCAAAGTTACTTGGTAAGATACTAAAAACTTCATAGCTTCCAAGGACGAAAGCTACCCATGTAAGATGACTAGAAAACCATCCCAATATTTTTGTTGAATCTATAGAATACCTTGTCGAAACTGCATTATAAGAAGTTTCAGTACCCTTGCGTTGTTTCCACCTACCCCTTCTGAATTTGAACATAACCTTGAAGGTGAAAACTATGAAATTAACCTCGAATAAATCATGGGTGAACGTCAAGAGTGAAGGGAAGTGATCCCACCTTGGATGTCTGAAGGAGCCATAAATTTAGCGAGAGCCTTACATGAAATGCCTGGGAAATATGATAAGGTCCTTCCCAATTTTGATCCAGACATACCTAGATCACCAGAGGATCACATAAAAAACTTCTTCTTAGCCACTTTCTTTCTAAATGTCCAACATGAATATGTGGTCTCTAGGTTGTTTCCTTACACCTTCTTTGGCAGAGCATGTACATGGTAATTTAGTCTACCACCTAATTCCATAACCTACTAGGAAGAATTTGAGAAGGTCTTTATTAGAAATTTTGGTGAACGGGAAACAACTGCATCCTTGTATAAAGAGTTGGGAGCCATTAAAATTGACAAAAGGGAAAAAGTGAAATATCTCAATAAGATATTTCTCATGGTCCTAACTAACTTTATTGTTGACACAACTCCTTCACAATCCTTAGCCATCGAGTACTACACTGCAATTCTTATCCCTTCCATAAGCATGTTCATCAAGTGATCCAATAGAGACACTTTGGCTTTGAATTTAGATGAATATGAAATTGTAGAAAGGGATTTATCCTCATATTACCATCACTCAGACTCTGAGGAAATCAGGTTGGCTAGAAATAAACCTTTATTGCTAACAAATCCACCCAAAAAGGAACCTAAGGATATTGACAGCATGGTGAAGTTGGTCAAAACACTATTGAATGAATTCATAGATCTAAAAAATAATGTTGATGAAGGATCTTCAAGACCTAGAACTTTCCACCCATTTTTTAAGAGAAATGACAACCATCCTAGACCACCCAAAGCTCCTCAAGTTGCATTAAATCTAGATA
Source organism: Picea abies (assembly GCA_900067695.1). Lineage (NCBI taxonomy): Eukaryota > Viridiplantae > Streptophyta > Pinopsida > Pinales > Pinaceae > Picea > Picea abies. The sequence continues at coordinate 2,429 of CBVK0104112599.1, forward strand.
GCTTTGGTAAGATAATTTCTTCTCATATCATCAACAAAACCATTTTGAGAAGACATGTCCTTAGTGGGTAAATTCCATGACCTTGGTTATAAATCAACTGTTAGATAAGAAAATTATGAATGATGAACAACCAAGTGACATAGTGAATGATGATATCACTTAGGAACCTCCCCCATATGATACTATGTTCCTTTGGGACTAGTGTCTAGACTTAGATGATGATCAAATAGAATAAATATTTGTAGAAAATACACCAATAGTGAAGGTTGTTCCTAGATATTACAATTTACGTAGCAAAGGTTCAGTTCCAAACAACTCCTCTTCCCAAGATGCTAATGCTCCCCTTGGGAATATTACCCCTCGTATTCCTACTTTGAAACCAAGTATCCCAAACTAGACAAAAGAAAAAAATAAATATGATACGGTTGTTCCAACTAACATTAGAAAACCAAGTACATCCAACTCAACTATAAACAATCCCAAATACAACACAATTGCACCCAATAGAAAGACCAATGGAACACAATTGAACCCAACAATAAGCAGACTAGAAAGGAAATCTCTAGATTACAACGTCATATAAGATATGAAGAAAATGAAATCCAATATATCAATTTTTTATATATGATCATTACCACACAAGCATGATTTGTTGCATTATGCCTTTAAACCTGATAATTCTCAAAAGAAAATCATTGCAGCTACTTATAGTATTCCTAAAATTGTTGAAGCAAAAGAAGTCCACCAGGTGTAAATAGAGGTTTCCATAAACACAAAAAGTATAGGTGCGCACTCGAAATATCAGGTACCTCCTTTGTTGGTTATGTATGAAATTTTCTATTTCAATGTAGACAATTGCTTAGCTGACTCTAGTGCCTCATCAACCATCATGCCTTATGCAGTCTGTCAAAGTATAAAAGTTGTCCCACAGTTAACCAAAACAAGAATCATACAGTTAGACATGACATATTTCAAAGTGAAATAATAACTTAAATATGTATTAATTAGGCTTGCATCTGACCCTATATTACATCAAGTTATTGATATTGTTGTGGTTGATATACCTGAAATTTTTGGTTTGTTGTAAAGCATGGACTATTTGACTAAACTTTAAGGATATTTTTCAACTGACTGGTCCCATTTGTGGCTTCCTTATAAAGGTAAAACAAATCATATCCATGTGTACATAGAATCTCACATGAAGCACATGGTAACTGAGTTGGAAGGTAAAAATGAACCCATCATCTTTTCTCACATTGTTCTAGGTAACTACTTTTTTGAAACTGATTGTGGTTTTGATGAAACACAAACATCTGAAATACATCCATATTTCCATTCTAAACTCCTTCCACGAATGTCATATAATGGTGCTTATACCATATTAACTAACTTAGGTTTTAGCACAACTAACAAAACTAAGATTACTAACATGTGGTCCATGTTCTTTGATGGCTCTAGGTCACAAGAAGGAGATGGGGCAGGATGTGTGTTGATCAATCCTGAACAATGTAAGATGCTCATATACTATTGCCTATAATTTGAATGCACCAATAACATTGCAAAATATGAAGCCTTATTATAGGGTCTGAAAAAGGCCATTGACCTTAAGGTGAAGTGCCTTAAAGTATTTGGTGATTTAGAAATAATTGTTCGACATGTAAGAAATACCATTCATTGCTTGTCACCACATCTAAAATCATATCAACAAGAGGTATGGAATATGCTCTACTCTTTCGACACATTCAATATTACTTATATAGCTTGTAATCAAAATATTGATGCAAATATATTGGTCAGTGCAACATCTAGGTTCATGGCCCCTAGTGATGGCTTTTTCGTTGAAATGATTTTCAAGCCTTCCATATTAGATAACATCATGAACTAGAAAGTATTCAATAATGATACTCAAATTATCAATTTACTCACCAAATTAGATGTCTTCCAAGATTTTATGATTGATGATGAAACTCATCAACAATATCTTCATAATTATTGGGATGAGGCAAGCAAAGTAAAAGAAAATTCCATCCCGAGGAATGTATTGACACTTGAGAATTTAATTGATTTACATACCAAGTTTAGAATGCTTGCTAATCCAAATACTAACAGTTCAACCACGATGCATTTTATGGTCTATCTAGGGACCTTTGAACAACCCAAGTGTGTCAACCTAGGACCCTGTTATTTGGAGGTAAAAAAGTACACATTTACACACATGTTCAAGAAGAACCATGATGTGTTTTCATGGAATGATGATGACTTGAAGACTTATGACACCTAGATAATTCAACATGTGATCCCAATTAAAGAAGGTGTCAAACCTTTAAATAAAAATCTAATAAAAATACATACGACTCTTGAACCACTTATCTAGAAGGAATTGAAGAAATTCTTATATGCCTAAATCATTTTCAAATCCTATCGTTCAACTTGGGTGTCGAATATGGTGGTCATCACAAAGAATTCAGTAGAAATTAGGATATGTATAGATTTATGGAACCTGAACTAATATTTCGACAAAGACAACTACCCAGTTCCCCCTATGGAACAAATCTTTCAATTCATCTCTGACTCCGAAATGTTCTCTCTATTGGATGGGTTTTCAGGATACAATCAGATTCTCGTGGCAGAACCAGACTGATTGAAAACCACATTTAGAAGTAAATGGAGAACATATGCATACAAAATGATTCCCTTTGTTTTAGTAAATGCATGCGCTACTTTTTAAAGGGATATGGATATTGCTTTCAAAGGATTAATCAATCAAAGTATGGTGGTCTATCTCGATGACGCCACAATTTATTCAAAGAAAAGGGAATATCACCCAAGACATCTAAAACAAATATTTGAATGATGCATAAATTATTGGAACTCATTGAATCCCAAGAAGACTATTTTCATTTTTTTGGAAGGTATACTATTAAGGCATGTTATTTTCGAAGATGAAATTTTAGTGGACCCCAGAAAGAATAAAATCTATTATTCAAATCCCTCCACCGCATAGTAAGAAGTCCGTGTGCTCTTCCGATCTTACTATTAAGGCATGTTATTTTCGAAGATGAAATTTTAGTGGACCCCAGAAAGAATAAAATCTATTATTCAAATCCCTCCACCGCATAGTAAGAAGTCAATGTAGTCTTTTTTCGGCAAGATAAACTTTGTGAGAATATTCATTCCAGACTTCATCGAAATCAGTAAATCGCTTCAATGGATGATTAAGAAAGATGTTCAGTTCAAATGGACATCTGTTAAGAAAGAGGATTTTTAAAATATCAAAGGGGCTTTTGCTATTGCACCATCTCTACAAAGTCCATATTTCACTAAGGACTTATAGTCGTACACCTTTGCGTCTGATCATTCTGTCACAGTAGTGCTCAAGTAGAAGGATGAGCATGGAAATGAATACATTGTCACCTTCATGAGCACTGGATTACAAGGTGATGAAATGAACTACCCACTAATGGATAAGCAAGCTTTTGTATTCCACATAGCAATCAAGTAGTTCAGATCTTACATTTTGAAGAATCATACTAAATCATCGTCCCTCATCCAGAGGTCAGATCCCTCTTTGTCCAAAGGGATATTCGAGAGAGATGACGTAATTGGATGATAGCCCTGTAAGAATATGACTTGGAATTTAAACCAACCAACATCATTAAAGGTTAGGGCCTTTGCAAATTGGTGACACAAGATATGGGTGATGAAAATCAAGAAGAAAGGTCAAGGCCTTTGCAAATTGGTGACACAAGATATGGGTGATGAAAATCAAGAAGAGGATGGATGGAAAGAGGAGACAAATATGTATACACAATAGGTTCCTTACATTCCAATTGTTTAAGACTCGTATTAAAATGACCTCAAGTATTATATTCATCATGGTATGACACAAAAACACCTCAATTCAAAGAAGAAAAGAGCGCTCGGATTGAAATATTTACAATATCAGCTGGTACACGACATATCATTTTGAAAAAACTATGATGGAGTATTACTTCAATGCCTTGAAAAACAAGATGCCAACATAGTCCTCAAAGATATACATGATGGGCCAATAGGAGGCCATTTCTTACGAGATACAATGACTCACAAGATATTGAGAGTCATATACTATTAGCCTACACTATTCAAAGATGCCCATGTGTATTCACGAAGATGTCCAAAATTCTACAGGAAGAGAATATAAAGCTAATGTTCCTCTCCAGCCTATTGCTATTGAATAACCCTTCGAACAATGGTGGTTGGACATCATTGGTGAGATCAATCCAAATTCCTCCAAGAAATGCATGTATATCCTAACAGTTATTGATTATTATACATGTTGGACAAAAGAAATACCGCTAATCGAGGTGAATGAAGAAGCAATGATCAATTTCCTTGAACAATATATCATCATAAGGTTTGGGGTACCTAACTCTCTTGTGTTTGACAATGCAACATATTTTTTCGTCATTGAAATTTTCCAAGTTTTCTTTGGAAAGGAGGATTACTTTGAAACACGTAAAAAACTATTATCCTTGGGGAAATGGTTTGGTTGAATCTACAAACAAGAATATGATATGAATCCTTCAGTGAACGGTAGTTTATCACCAAAGAAATTGGCATAACACCCTACCCAATTTCCTATAGGTCGATCGTGTCACCCCTAAGGCCTCTATAGGAACTTCTCCATATTTTCTTGTCTATGAGAAAGAAGCTATTTTACCTTAAAACGTATACCTTTCTTCCCTATAACACACTTAGAAATCTCATGGAAGATAATGTCTCGTCATCCAATGATGAATCGATACCTTACTGAACTTAGAAGAAAATCACGCTAAGGAAAAACACAAGTTCAAAACCCATCAACAAAATATTAAGCACTGGTTTGATAAGAATTCTATTGATGAGAAAGATTTCCAAGTTGGAGATCTAGTCCTCATATGGGACAAGACGCATGAGGATAAAGGAAAAAATTCAAAATTACAACAATTATGGCTTGGGCCCTTCATGGTCAAAGAGAAAATTGGCCAAGGAACTTACCAGTTACAAACTCTTGAAGGGGAAGTTGAGCCCCTCCTTGTAAATGGCCAAATCCTGAAACACTATATCAACTAGCTTCCATGGTAGCCCCCTCATTGTATATATGTAAAAAGTTTGTTTTTTTTTTGTTTTTTTTTTCCTGCTCATTTTTTTTATTTGATTTCGTTTTGTTTTTAGACTCAATATTTTCTAGTTTGTTTAGTTTTTCAGTATTTATTTTTCTCTTTTGAAAAGTGTCGCCCTGAATTTCTCAAATTCTTGATAGCTTAGTCCTGGACATGATTCTAAATTGTAGCAAATTTGGTGCCAGTAGCCAAAAAAATCTATGACCTGGATTCCAGACACAATCCATCCTCAATTGTATAGCTTTGATGTGCATCGCTTTAATTCATATATAATAGAGGAACATAGATCATCAATATACGAGCATCATGCATTTAAATATGACAAAGTAAGGAACCAAGGGATTAGCTTAAGAACAAATTTGTATATTGTCTGGACTAAGAGGAAATGGTTTGGGAAGAAACATTTGTAGTATTCCATAGAACCTTACTCAGGGAGTTCTCTTATCTATAATCAATTTGGAAAATATCACTATCACAGGTGTCATCCCTAGTTCCTTTAAAGGAAAACTAGAATCCCCCCATACACCTCTCTCTAAATAAAAGAGAATAAAATTTTATAAAAAAGGTAAAGGCTTGGGGAAAGGCATTCCATATCACATGGGACATGAAAGTATCTTCGTCAGGCTATGGACACTCGTTGGTAGCAGAGCAAGGCTTGTGACTCCATTGGGGCTATGGATGCTCGATAGCAGTGAAGAAACACTAGAGAAACGCACCATAACTTGCATTTTCATCATTATTGATGTTTCTTTCTCTATAATACTCCTTATGCCTTTCCTTATGATCATTTATTATATGAACAAGAAATTAGTGAAAGGTAATCTAGTCTGAGGTATGGTCCTAATCTCTTCTTTGTATTGTCCAAAATTTATCTCATCAAAATATGATGTATGGAACCTATTCTTTCTCTCTTGGGATGTGCGTGATAATGCACCCTTCCCCATAAATATGTGTGGATATATCTTACAAAGATTCAAAGCTTCACCTAGTGTGTTGCCATTTGTTTTTGCAAGCACTACAACCCTCCATTTTCCTTGTAATCCATTTGTAAATTTCTTTCAAGAAATGGATCCCCTAACATTTTTTGACTTTGATAATATCCTCCATCAGTTTCTTTACTTATCTCTCAATCTCATCCTTCAAATTTCACTTCCCTCAATTTTCATTTCTCAAAAATAAAACACTTAAAAATAAATTAAAAATAAAAAGTCTTTAAATTTCAGCAAAGTTAATCGGAACTCCTCTTATGTACATCAGAGGAGTTACCTTCAACTCCTATGATAAATCAGATCAGTTCCTCCCAATTCCACCGATAAGATTTAATGAGTTCTTACTCTTCCCTCCAACAAGATTTCCCTTTGCCCAATATACTTGTAACTCCTCCAATGAAATCAGAGAAGTTAGTGTCAACTCTTCCAATTTCATCAAAGCAGTTGTCTCCATCCACTTTGATAGACTCTGACACACTTCATGCTAAGTTCCTCAATGTACATCAGAGGAATTCCCACAAATTCCTCAAATGTGCATCAGATGACTTGGCCCCAACTTTGTCGATTTTTAAATGACACCTATACACATTTAATGTGTGGAATCACCCAAAATTATATAAATAGAGATCGCACTTGGCCCTTTGGCATTTCATTAACCGCCAAGACAATGAGAGAAGTGCCAATGGAAGACACTCAACCTATAGACTAATCAACACCCTCCATGTGTCATCTAGAATATAGATAATCCCTCAATCTTCATTTTTCTATTTTTCTTCCAAGTTAGGGTTAGGGTTATGACTATCTTATCTTCCATAGAATCCCTCACTCTCCCGACATGACCAGTTTGGAGACCTCTCCACCTATCCATTTGTTTTAAATATTATATTATTTTCACTAGAAAATTATCAATGTCTTTGTGATCCCCTCCAAGTTAAACACATTTCCTTTACCTCACCTCAGCTTTGCAATGTCAGGAATCACCAATGACCATTCCAAGTCCATGGCCCTAAACCATTCTCTCTATCTCTTGTGTCCTACTCAAAAAGAACAATGACAATGTTTGTAAGGTTGTCTCTCCCTCTCCTAAGCAAAATATTTCAAATACTTGGGTTAAACCTCACACTTAAGCGTAAAGTCCTAAAAGGGTTACCTCTTCCTTCACTAATTAATACGGAGGAAGTTGGCCTCAATTTCTTTGATTTTCAAAATCTCATCGAATCATTTCATATCAAATCCTCTGATACGGTGGAGAAATTAGTGTTTGTTGGCATATTTATTATGGGAAGACACAAGGAAGAGTATTTGTTTGTCATTGATGGAAAGCTCAGCTTGACGATGAAGAACAAGAGAAAGTGGCAAGACCAGCAGTGCAACGATGATCGCATGGCAAGATCAGAAGCGTAAACTCCAGGAGTCAAGGAAGCAACTCACGGTAGAAAATTGCGAAATGCGAAACCATGAATTAATCTCCATTTCAGAGTTTCAGATACCAGGAGTTGGAGGTGTCAAGAACAATCATGACAAGAATGATGAAATCACGAAATGAGAAACCACTACTTAATATCTATTTCGGAGTTTCGGATACCGAGAGTTTGAGGTTTCAAGGACACTCACGACAAGAATGATGAAATCGTGAAATGTGAAAGATTAGAGCATGTCAAAGACTCCATTTAGGAGTTTCACGGACTGGGAAATCAAAGATCAAAGGAAATTTAACCTTTGAAGTAGCAAACCTCGAAATCCTGAAACAGACACATCAACAAACCACAACAGCTAAGGACACATGGCATAATTAGGCAATGACAAGTGTCAAGTTGATTCAACATCTTAGGCACATGTAAGTCACAAATCAGAGTGACACGTGGCATATATTTGGCACGTGTCAATCCATGTGTGACATCAACAGGTTTACGTCACATCGGAACTTTCTATTTCAGGGTTTTACATAGCAAGCATAAATTCCACCATCACGAAGTCTCGAACTTTGAAATGTTGAAAGGGACTATTGTGAGTCTTGAAAACCCGAAAGGCAAAACTCTGAAATCTCGTCAATCATCCATCTCAATGGGTTATGTGAACCTTCCAATCACTTCAGACATTTTGTGATCATGAATTTTATAATGTTGGATTCACGATGAATCGAAGGGAAAAATGTTGAAATCCCGTCAGCCGTTCGATTAAGAAAAGAAAGGATCAGATTATGAAGTTTTGTGGACTGTTGATCTGGCTCCATCTCAGGGATTGTGACTTGGAGTGTCGAGACACTTCTTGACAGGAATGTCGAAATGCCAAAATGATGAAATGTGAAAAACACCTTTTGGTGTAGGATGTGGTCACCGTAAGTGGTCATGTGAGAGGGAGGAGCTAGCACCAAGCTAAGATCCTTTTCTGCGATCATAACATGAAGAGTCGAGACTCTTCACCACAAGAATGTTGAAATGCCGAAATGTGAAATGGTGAAATCAACGCAAGACCCTGTGCTTGTAATCCAACAGTGTTGGATACTTGGAAATATTATCGAAGGGCTACTGTTGATCTTCACAGTTAATCGATCAGTTGTGATTTAGTTAGCAGAACTGAATCATGACTCTTGGATAGTTGGCGATTCAGTTGCTGATGCGTTTTCTTAGAGGTTCACAGTGTAACTACCAAAAAACAATGATTGTTTCTACATAGAAAAATCAAAGAGGCCTCAGTGTGATTTCCAGAGAGCCCCTTGTATTTTCTGACTTTGAAAACTCTTTGAATTGTATCTTCTTCATGGATTCTCCCCCTTGCTATAAATATACTCCTCAAGCTTCACCTCTGAACCAAATTTTTATCCTTCAAGTTAGATTACTTGAAAAAATTTAAGTTAAGTCTTTTGATTTTCAGACAAGTTAATGTCAACTCCTACGATGTACATCGGAGGAGTTACCATGAACTCCTCCAATGTATGTTGGAGTAGTTTATCTTAACTCCTTCAATGTATCGGAGGATTTCCTCCCTCTTCCTATGAAGAGCATCGACGCTCTTTGTGCCAAGTCCTCTAATATGCATTGGAGGACTTCCTACAAAGTCCTCCAATTCATATCGAAGAAATTCACAAAAATTTCACCAGTTTATGTTTGGATTCACATCATGCATTTAGTGTACCCCAATGTTATAAAATTAACTCCCTCCCCCCCCC
>CBVK0104112629.1:0-15475 GCA_900067695.1 Picea abies
TTTATGTTGAAATTGTAATTGGTTAGTATTCATAATGTGAAAAGTAAAAAGTGAAAAGTAGTTTAGTGTAAATATATATAATAAATAAGTAGTTATTTATTATCCAAGGAACGCATCCTTTCATGGATGGTCATCATATGTTCTATATATGAAATAATCATCATTGCAATAACATCATGCGAATATACAATATCATCTCATTTAGAAAAATCAACATGGTATTAGAACGAGACTGGGCTTGACTCCCTCACAGGAGGGCCCAAGAAAATGAGAGAGATAGCTTGAGTCTTGTGTGAAGATTTCTATCTCATATAAAAATCAACACTAAGAGGGTAGACTAAAATCCTAGTGCTACTCTATGCGTGATTTATGCAAATAGAAGAAAAGGTAGCTTGGAGAAGCCTATGGAATGATTCTTTGAAAGATGTGGTTTGAGGAAATTTGTAATTTTCATATTGCAAATTGCGTCGCGTGACAGTCACAACACTGAAATTTACGAGATCTTCCCATTCATTTGATTTTGAGAATTTTAAAAAATTTACGAGATCTTCCCATTCATTTGATTTTGAGAATTTTAAAAGGGTGAAAACAGGGCCTTCAGATTTTTAAAAGGAAAACAAACCTAGTACAAACAAATACATACCTGTGAAAGTAAGTATGCTCAGCATTTACAACAACCTGGGAAGAACAAAAATCAATTTTATTTTCAGAAACTGACATGGCCTGTAATTGAAAGCAAAGACGAGGCCTGTCTCTCTCCACAATGGAAAATCCCCATATATAACATGGAAAAATACACATAGAAACAACGATACCATACTTGTGACCGAAGAAAGGCCGTGGAAGGCATAGGGATACGACAAGACCCACATTTGGAGGTCGGTTCATAGTGGCATTTAAGTATTTTTTTTCAATGGGTATATGTATATATTAACAGATTTAAATACCAGATAGATGATAGTAGAATGCATATCACGCGAAATTGGTAGTATTTAGGGCGATTGAAAACTAGCTAGAATTTATCCTCGTACATGCCCCCCCTTGGGGTCATATCATATAAATTTATCCCTATATATGTCCCCCTTGAGTCATAACATAGTACCCTCCTTCAAAAAGTTTTGTCCTCAAAGCTTAGAAATTATAGGCTTCACATGTGATGAATCCAAGTAATATGATTTTTATGTGTTCTTGTTTTCTTCTTTCATTGATGATGATCCATCCATCCAAAATCAATTCTTTTCGGTCATAATCATTGGTAGCTAGTTGTTGCATAATTTATTTTCCCTTGATTCCATATATTGTTGTTGAAGCTTCTCCAATTTGTTGTCGTTGTTGGTCTCTGATAATATATTTTTTAAGAGTGGTTTTGTGATGCCTTGTTCCATGAATATTAATAAGTATTACATCTTCTTCCTTGATAATGTTGATATTGAGCTTCTTCTCTTCCTTGAAATCTTTACTGATAATGAGGGTGTCGATATGGTTTCACATTTGATGGTTTTTCTTCATTTTGCACACCCATTTCATCTATCTTCTTTTCATATACAATGGAATCCTCTATCATTTTTTCTTGGTCTTTGATTACTCTAGCCTTGGAGATAATACCATCATATTTGGCATGTATCTTTTGATGACCTTCTTGAATCTTGTCTTCTTTCTCCTTTTGAAGATACAATATCACCCCATTTATCAAATTCTAACATCCTTCTTCAATTCTAGATTTCATTTCTAATTTTACCTCATCAATATTTATGGATTCCTCAACCTTCTTATAAATTTTATCTTCAAGTCTTTTGGTAGATTCTTCATTGAATATTTTCATTTCTTCTTGATTTTGATCATTCTTCTTTTCTTATTTCTATATCTTAACCTTATCCAATATTTTTTTATTATGGTTTCGTATTCTACATATCTCATCATCTTTCTTTTTCAAATCTTCCCTTGATCATCTTTTTCCCACTTTCCTTTGCTAGACTTTTATTGTTTTAATTTTTGAACTTCTTTAACTAGTGCTTCATTAAGGTCTCATATCTTAGACAACTCATAACTCTTCTTCTCAATCTCTTCTTTTGCTTATTTTAACTCCTCTTTCATTTTATATATCTCCTCATTTTTTGTATCCTTGATCCATTTATTTGAGAAGAGTTCTTGAAATTCTTCCCATGGCATTTTCCATTTGTTATCCTTATCAATATTCATCCACCAATTCCAAGATTCACCAAAAAAACAATTTCTTACCCTTGAAGAAATCAAATCATATTTCTTTTCCATCTTCAACCATTCTATAGGATTGATTTCATCTTTATCTTCATCTCCTCTAAATTGAGGTATTTTCATTGATTCTTAGGTGAGATCTAACCCCAACACTCAACTTACAACCTCAATCTATTAGGAATAATAATCTCAAATAGTTATAATCCTTGTTTTAATATAATATTGTATGTTGTATCATTCCAATGGTTTTTGAATTAGATCAATCAGTCATTCCAATCAAAAGTTATGATAGTTTTAAGTGGGCATACCTTTGAAACCCTGATTTGGAATCTGTCCTCATGTTCCACCTTCATTCTTATGTATTTCTGAAATTTCAGACCCTATGAGTCTCAAATTTTCGACCTGTAGTACTCTCAAATGTCTTCTCTACAATTCCATAGGTCTGACCAAAATTGGGTGTGCCAAATGAAAGTTATGGTAACTTTCCCAAACCTTGCTGAATTTTGTCCTATTATGGAGAGCGAACTTGTACAGAATACCCCACGTCCAATATTGGATAAATGATTCTAAAATTTGTACCCCAAATACTAAATACTTTTCTCTTTCTAATTCAACTAGTCTCATGGAACTTTTATCCTTTTTGAAGAAGATATTACCATTTTACCTGGAACACCTATTTGAGATTAGTTATAGGATTAGTAAAAAACCCTATCTTCCACAGGGTGTATCTCCAAATTTACAATGACAAAAAATTTGAGATTCATATCACAGGTACCTTGACATGTCTTCTAAACATCCTCCAATTTTTGCTTTCTGAAATTTCCCCCAAAAAAAGTTATAGTGAAAATTCCAAGATGACTTGCTTAAGGAATCAAAACCTTATGATCATTGCTCTAATACCAAATGTAATTATCCAAATGCTAAAAATATCATAATCGAACAAAAGTAACCACCATTTACAACAACGTGGGAATGCAACACAACTCCAAGGTAGACAAATTACACAATAACTCCTTAAATAATAGGAGAACACCCTCCAAGTAACCAAATACATTTATACATCACAATTCACATGTCCCAATAATGGATACATGATCTCTATATATACATATTCACACACTACACATGAAGCCCCTTTACTATTAGACCATCCCTATTACATATATATTTACACATTACATGTACATTTATCCCCATATATTCCCCCCTTTAGGGTCATATCATATACATTTAGCCCTATATATGTGCCCTTTTGGTCATCAATGACTCTAGTAGAGTGGCAACGTTGTACAAAACCCTTTACTATACTTTCACAACAATAAACTTCAGTGAATAATTTCTTTGAGGAGTAATCTAATCTTGTAGTAAAGGAACCCCATTTTCAGGAAAAATGAAGTTGATTTTGGCCAAAATTTTAGGGGTAGCTTGAGTTCTACATGATTTAAGTTTTATGCATAGAAAAACTTTTCCCCTAATGGTTTTGCCCCATTTTAAATGGGCCCAAACTCTTAAAAAATCGACTAGAGTTACAGATTCATTGGAATTTTAAATTTTTGGGTTATTAGATTCTAGCTAGGGAGGGGAGATTGCTACATGATTAGCCTACTCCTTTATTTAATGTTTCCAAACTTTGATATGTGTATCATAACATCTCTCATAATGATATACAAGAAGTGAAATATAGTCTAACAAATATCTTATGGATGATTAGAGGTGGGGTAGTTTATTACTCTCTGATTCTTCCCTAATTGTAATTGCAAATATTTTAATGTTGGCAACAATTGATCTTCACAAAACTTCATTGTATGACAACAAATTATATATTTTGTAGCTTAGAATAATCATTTTTCAATGGAATTTCTTGAACTTGTAACAACCAATGCATAAGATATGTTTGACATATTTTTTCAGTGGCATCAATATTTGCACCTTCCTCTATCATTAGTTCAAATAGTTCTAGGTGTTCTTCCGATCTCACCTTTGGTCATCAATGACTCTAGTAGAGTTGCAACATTGTACAGAACCCTTTACTATACTTTCACAACAATAAACTTCAGTGAATAATTTCTTTGAGGAGTAATCTAATCTTGTAGTAAAGGAACCCCATTTTCAGGAAAAATGAAGTTGATTTTGGCCAAAATTTTAGGGGTAGCTTGAGTTCTACATGATTTAAGTTTTGTGCAAAGAAAAACTTTTCCCCTAAGGGTTTTGCCCCATTTTAAATGGGCCCAAACTCTTAAAAAATCGACTAGAGTTATAGATTCATTGGAATTTTAAATTTTTGGGTTATTAGATTCTAGCTAGGGAGGGGAGATTGCTACATGATTAGCCTACTCCTTTATTTAATGTTTCCAAACCTTGATATGTGTATCATAACATCTCTCATAATGATATACAAAAAGTGAAATATAATCTAACAAATATCTTATGGATGATTAGAGATGGGGTATTTTATTACTCTTTGATTCTTCCCTAATTGTAATTGCAAATCTTTTAATGTTGGCAACAATTGATCTTCACAAAACTTCAATGTATGACAACAAATTATATATTTTGTAGCTTAGAATAATCATTTTTCAATGGAATTTCTTGAACTTGTAACAACCAATGCATAAGATATGTTCGATATATTTTTTCAGTGGCATCAATATTTGCACCTTCCTCTATCATTAGTTCAAATAGTTCTAGGTGTTGTACATGAACTCAATGCTATGGATTCATAGCATACTTAGTATGACAGTCACATTTAGATTAAAAAATAGGTCGTGCAATGATTGAAAGGACTAGAGCGTTTCACTACTTAGTAGAACTAGCATATAAGTTTGTTTATGGTCAAAGACATGAAGTCAAAGAAGCTTCTAAATTTATGGCCAAAAGCTAGATCAACAAGTGTCCTAGAAAGACTAGATGTAATGAATAATAATTCATTTATGATAAAATATCCAACATAAAAAGGATAACATAAATGAACCCATATAAATAAATAAATATATTTAATTGATAATGTATATGTGAGTTGATTTACAATGACCTTGGGTGTTATTATTATTATTATGTTTGTCATATCGACCCCCATTTAAGGATGTTTTGTTCTCAAATTATAAAAAAGGTTATGTCTATTGTTCTTTCTTGTATTGATTTTGCATGATACTTTTCTCTTGATGTTGTCATAGTCAAAGAGACAAGGCAATACGATCCTTGAAGTATTAAACATAATTGTAGTATTACTAAAGGGTTAGTCCACCATAGTTTAATCTTTTGTGGGACTGTGTGTTTATAGGGTTCTTGGATATTTTGTATCGTGATTCGATGAATAACTGCTGCTTTGAGATCAAATTGCATTGAATCAACTTCTTTAGAATATGGGTCAAATATTGCATCATTCAAATCAATGTTGATACATCAATTGGTTAAATTGTCAGCTCTTGTGATTAGAATGTCAATAAGGTGTCCTTGTAACATGATCTTTCCTTATAATATATGTAATGTTTTCTAGATACATCTTTGGTGCTATATCTTCATACAACTATTTTGTTTTATTGATCATTGAAACTTTATTAGTAGAGGCAATTGGATCTGGTAAGGTTTCTATAACTGTCATTTGTATTTTGACGTATAAAGATATCCATAATTTATATAGATTGGTCATTGTTTCTTTATTGATCAATGACTCATTGTTGATAATTTGTTCCAATTTTTCATGTTGCATCTTCTTTTTGTTTTTTAACTTCTTGATTTATCTATTCTAGCTTTGACTATGATTTCTAAGACAATAAATTTCTTCAATTCGCTTTAATAGATCTTTATTGAATTTTTTATTGGGATCTTGATTTTTTTGTTGAAATTCTTCATGGGATTGATATCTTAGTTCTATTTCACATGTAATTATCAATTTCTATAATGATATTTTTTTTATGCAAACGTTGATTATGCTCCTTAAGATGAGAAATTTTTGTATCTTTATTTGCTAAAACTGTGGAAAAATTGGATTTCCTACATATTCTGAAATGACTTTTGATTATCCTAATGAAACACATTTATACATCTTTCAATTATTTTGAAGACAAATCTTTTGAGCATGACTTCATTGTAAAGTCTTGTAATGTTTTCTTCTTCTTCTTCCAAGAGAATGTTGGCAATATCATTTAATGGTTTGGATAAGGATCATGAAAGGAAGGTACTTTAGATACTTCCATATAAGAATTTACATCTTTGAATATAGATCTCAAATCTAGTTTTAAATATTTAGGTTTACTTCTAAAACCAAGTGGATATGGAAAAAGAGAGTGGGATTAGCTAATAGGGAAGATTAGGCAACAATCAATCACCAATGTAATGAGTAGATATCAATTGGGGGAAGAATTACCTCGGTAAAGTTGTTATTGGAGGCTATTCCAATGTTTTGGCATGCCCTATCATATATTCCTAAAGGGGTCCCAAAGAAGATTAGAAAGATTTTTTTTTAATTTGTGGATAGGGAAGAGAGAAAATGGAGGCATCCATCTAGTAAAATGGAAATATATAGAAAAATATAAGGAGGGTGGACAGGGATAAAATATTATCCATATATTTTAGGAATCTTTAATAACCAAGAGCTTAAGGAGCGTGATTACAGATGAAGGTCTTTGGAAGAAAACCATTGTACAAAAATGCATTTCACTTGAAACAGTGATAGAATGGATAAGAAGCACAACGAAAAACAATGAAAATGTACTTATAAATTGGAAATCTCATAGTGCAAGCAATCCCAATGATAGGAAACTGGTTATTTTGTAAAGTGGGAAATGGGGAATAACAGAGGGTGGATATAGATCCATGGATTGGAAGTATAAATGTGTACAAGATGTCAGAGAGATTGTTGGAGGTAGTACAAGATTGGGAGATTTATACTATCAATATTAGATAGTGGATGAAAATTCCACAAACATATGGAAACAAGGTTGGTTTAAGGCTAATGTAGGACCAGAAGGAGAATTAGTAGAAGCATGGAACACACATGTAGACAATTTAACTAGAGCCATGTTAGAATAAGGTAAGAAGGAGATTATATTTCTTGGTCAAGAATTAAC
Source organism: Picea abies (assembly GCA_900067695.1). Taxonomy (NCBI): domain Eukaryota; kingdom Viridiplantae; phylum Streptophyta; class Pinopsida; order Pinales; family Pinaceae; genus Picea; species Picea abies. The sequence goes on from CBVK0104112629.1 coordinate 7,284, forward strand.
CTAACCTTTGGTGTGTGCATAATGCAATTGGGGTACTGTGTTATTTTTCATCTAGGGGTTGATCGAGCAAAATGGTGGTGGAAGAAATTACGAAGGATATGTGACAACCCCTTCGTTATGGCTACGAGCGTAGAATTTTTATTTATTTTTTTATTTTTATTTTTAAGAGATAAGAGGCAAGAAGGCGACGATGACAACAGTTTAACCACATGACTGATGACGAACGCAAGCATGCGGTCTAGGAAACATGCTACTATGACACCATGCACATGCACAAGGGCCACTAGGCAAAACGTGCGTAGACAACAAGGAGAAAATGACCACCCGCCCAATGCAAACAAAACACGCCTACAAGCTTAGAGGACAACATCCCTTCCCAACACAACGACCTTGATGAACAAGACTAGAACCTCAAGGCACGTGAACCAAACGCATGGAGGCGTTCCACCCAAGCGCCTAAAGAAACTTTCCATGCTCATCCACGCTCACTCAGAACACACCAACTATGGCCAAGTTCTCAACTGCCGCTATCCCATAGGGCACGCCATGATCCCCTCATCAGGAATCATGTTGTCCCCAAGTGATAGATGCGTCAATAACCTTGGCACATCACATCCTATCTAGCCTAAGGACTCTATATAAATCGAACTGCTAGAAACCGAATACCGAGAGGAAAACCACACCCATACCCCAACAACAGGTTGACGAAACGCTAGAGGATGAAGACAAGGGATGACACCAGCCAATACACGACATTGTCCATGACCCAACCAATCACCCAGTCTAAACTAGTCAATGATTACAATCTATTTTAACATGGTTTACCATTCTAAATGGGGCACGTCTAAATTACAATTAGTCATTAATGCAGCCGCTAATTTAATGTTAATACAATCAATCTAGCAAGTCTAAGTAATCAATACTAGAACCATAATTATAAATACAATCTAACCTCAATTATAATTCAATTTAGCAAGTCTAAAATTTGTAATCCAGTCTTTACTCACCAATCATTAATACAACCTAAATGGACAATTCTATATTAATCCAAAATCTCCATCCAACTAGCCATTAACTTAAATAACAACAGTAACAATATTAATGTAGAATGCTACCATTATAACAATTAATATAGCAAATAACAAGGCATTTAACATGACAATTAACCTAACAATTAGTATAGCAAATAACAACATTAACTACATATGGGCAGAAAACAACAATGAAACATTTATTAACTCAATAAATTACCACATGTGTCTAGCCTTACTAACTGAACCAAAATGACAGTTGTCTACAAACATTAAAGGAATCAGCTAAGAAGTGTAAATGCCATAAATCCATATACATTCAAAGAGAGACTAAGGCCATGTACCTATGATTAGATTTACTGCCATATGCCTTTAATAATATTCACTGCCAGGTAAAGGTAAAACTCAGGGCATAAACGCCGAAGCATTTAGTTGGCTGTCTAGAACTGATGTCATTTATAGGTTAAAAGGCGTATCAACAATTTAGGCAACTCATGGCCATTCAACTACAAACGCAGTCCACAATTAAAGGCAAATTCAGGGTGAATAAAAGGAAAAACGCCTTGGTCCAAAACTTGGTCCTCAAGGTAGCAACACAATCAACTTTAAATGAGCAGAATCGTTGTATAGAGACATATCAGAAGGAAATTGCCTTGTTGTCACCATTTAATAAGAAAATCATTGTGTGAGTAATTGGAATTACCTGATGCAAGGAATTGGTACTACAACAAGACATGGGTACAACTTGCAACCATAGAATCAATGCAATCAACTCAGGAATGGATACATAAATCACTTATTTAATAACTGGCAATGAAACACATTTAACACGGGAAGAATACATAAATCGCTTATCTAAATAGCTTGCAATTGGAACGCATTTAACACATGAAGAATACATAAATCGCTTATCTAAATAACTTGCAATTAAAACGCATTCCACACAGGAAGAATATAGGCTGTGCAACCGATTGATTTGTACAAGATCTTATTCACTAATTAAATTCAAAACATGTTGCAGAGAAAGAACATTGTTCATAAATTCAATCCACGCAAACGGTAAACAGAGAAGGCAAAGGCACCTAGAGAAGATTGTCATCATCGCTAGATTTTACACCAACGAGTCTACACGGGATTCTTTAGGAGATGGTCACAGGTTGAGGATTTGTTTCTTATTTTAAAACAAAATTTATAGTCCCGGAGTCCGTAAAAAGAAATTTGTTGGTCGCAGAAGTCAAAGAAAACACAACCATCACATGGATGCAGCAAAGGAAAAGGCATTCAAACACTCTTGGAAGTTGGAGTCTAGCTGCTAGTTGACGCAAGGAATGAGGTTTCAATGCAACAGGTTATATATTAAGATGGGTTAATTCCCTCGTGCAGGCTATCAATCAAATGGACATTGCAGACTCACATCATCTTCATAAATTTAAGGTGTAGAGAAATGAAAAAGAGGCGCAAGGAAATGGCCATCAAAAAACACACAAGGTTAAAACTTATCCATCAATACACAACGCAGAATTATAATTTATCCAAGAATAAAAACACAGGGTTAAAATTTGTCCTCCAATGCAAACCTAGAGTTATAATTTATCCAAGAATAAAAACACAGGGTTAAAATTTATCCTTCAATACAAAACGAAGAGTTATAATTTATCCAAGAATAAAAACACAGGGTTAAAACTGATCCATCAAGATATAAAAATGGGGTAAAAACGAGATAAGGACGAGATATAAACATGCCAATTTTAAAGGAAAACTTCGCCAACAATCAAATTTGCAGGGTTAAATAAACGCATCAAGGTGCAAGGCGAACCATCAACCAAGGACAAACATCAGAGGTATACAGTTGACAAGAACATATTTCTCTCATCATCCACACATAGAAAAGTAGGGCATTGAGATCGATAGGTCTATTAAAGTCGAGGCGACGATCGTATATCAGGCTCCTGGCCGACTGCTTAGGTGAGGACTGGTGAGCTAGGGACGAAGGCAAAATAAACTGCAATCATCACAATCAATCAACCACAGGATGGTCAAGACATGCAGGGATTGAAGGCCATGGGAAAACCAACATCGAGCTAACGGCTATGGGAAAATTTCAGTAATCAACTAGAATACTAAGGCAATCATTTTCCACACCCAAATAAACATGTAGAACTAAAGGCATATATCATACTAAAAATCTACCATGCAGGAATAAGGGAGTGTATCGTTGCCCAAATGCCCGCTCTGAGTTGATGTCCCGTGCGCTCCATGCAACTCCCTCTTGCCGACTGATGAGACTTCACCGGTACCTCCCAGCCAATGCTAGGGGTACTCTTCTTCCCCCTTATCCCCCCGAGCTGCAAAGGGGCCACACACACTAACCAGAGAATCAGCTAGCTCCCAGCTCACCTCGCAAGGCCAAGCTACCACTCCTCACCAAGATGGGTATCCAAACTCCCACAAGCTAAGTCAATCAAGTATATATTTTTGTAGCGTAACGTTACACAAAACAGAAGAGCCCCCTCATCATTCTCCTCCCTCCATTATATAGATTTTCCAAGTCAAAAACTTTCCCAAAACCCCTTTTAAATTATTTTTCATAAACTTAATTCATAATAATCCTCACTGTACATGTGTCACCCATCCCCTTCATTCCTCCAAAAACTAAATTCTTTAACTAATTAATTACCCTTATTTCCTTCACCCACCTAGAGTCACTCCTAGAATTGCTCCTAGGTGTCCCCCAAATTCCCTTACAGGTTTTAATGATTTTCCCCATTATTAATTTGCTAGTTCAGTTTAAATTAGAAAGTTCTTAAATGGTAGATACCTTACTAAGTTGGACTAACTAGTTTTTTTTTCCCCTAGTGTTTCCCCTTTCTTTTGAAGTTCTCGCTTTTTCCTAGTTTCCTAATTATTTTAGATTTCCCCCTTTTCCATTCTTAATTAAACTCAAAAAGGCATGTGCAGAAACTTACCCTTTTTCCCCTTTTTTTTTAATGAATTAAATTTTTAATTAGCATAATAAAGTAAAACAATCATTTCCCTTTTTTAAGTTTTATCCTAAAATATTTTTATAAATCACTTTAATTGCTTACCCCAGCCTTCTTGTCACAAGATTAATGAAGATTGTCTTTATTATTTATTTTATTTTTTATTTTTATATATTTTTATTTTTATTATTATTTTTTTTTTATAAAAAGGTAAAATTTAACCACCAGCAAAATTTAGACGTAGACCTTATTTTCCTAGGTTGGGCGACCTTTTTTTTTTTAAGGGGAAGGTTTCAAATCTTCCTTAACACTTTATTGTCCTAAAGCCATCTAGGTTTATCCAATTATTAAATAACCACGCGACGTGCCCTTCAGGACGCACCACATGCTCCAAGGGTGCCACTCGCCTCTTTCTATTTCTCTTGCGTGACATGCCCTTTAGGACGCACCATGTGCTCCAAGGGTGCCACTCACCTCTTTCCATTTTTCTTACGCGACATGCCCTTCAGGATGCACCATGTGCTCCAAGGGTGCCACTCGTCTCTTGATTGACTTGGTAGACATAAAAAAAACCCTTGGATTCAATACTCCACCAAGTGATCTTGTGGGAGACTAAGGGCCTCTAAGGAACAAGGCCCCTGCCTTATTGCACTCTCCTTAGAATCATCATGAGCAACTGTTGCAGTCTTCCCTCATGACATCGTGGGTCCTCTCGAACGAGGTAATCGTTAACCTACAGTTCGAGCCACAACGAGAGTGCTAGTAGGCTATGGCAGGGTTGTTGTCCACACCTCTCCCTCAACATCTCTGGTAGTTGAACGTGACCCCTCTACTCCACATGTGAGTCTGGTCAGAAAGCTATCGTTAGCCTGCATCATCAACGAATCATGTCAGAAATATATCATTATCATATCTTCTAATCAGATGCACTAATAACACATATAAGACAATCAAACCCCATTAGTTCACTCCCCGACTCAATCCAGAGTCCAAGGGGTTCCATCGATGCCTTTGCATCCTCATGGTCTGAAATCCTGTACACTTAGTAAAATCGATTCAATAGCACCTGTCTATGTCAATGCAGCAAAACAACATGTAGTCAACCCATAACTCCTCATAATCAAAATTAAAAGTTTAATAGTATAATAATCTGGATCACTTGCGAGCAAGTGTCCTCAAAGAATAAGTTTGTTCAGTGTGCGCCAGAGCGGGATGTTACATACACCCCCTCTTGGTCTAAACTTTGTCCCGAAGTTTCACAGTATATAAGTGCTGAAATAAAGTGTATCACAGTATCATAAGTCTATCTATCAAACAAAATTGGAAACGGATGGCGCATATCATATGCGTCCTCCCAGGTCGTCGAGTGCGGACTATAGTTGTCCCACTAGACCTTGACCTGATCTATTGTTTGACGTCGTAGTTTTCAAATGTGATGATCCAAAATGCGGATCATCTTAGTCGTGAGTGTCCCCTCGTATGATACCTACAAGGAACTCATGTCAATAACATGTGTAGGCTCACTAATATAATGTCTCAAAACATATACGTGAAAAACATCGTGCATACGCCTCAAGGAATCAGGCAAGGCTAGTCGATAGGCCACGAGCCTCTTTCTCTCCACAATCTTGAAAGGTCCCACAAACCTAGGAGAAATTTTATCTCCCTTTCCAAACTTGATCGAACTCTTATGCGGTTTAACCCGTAAGAAGACTTGATCGCCAACCTCATAACTACAGTCGACACAGTGCGCATCGACATAACTATTATGCCGATCATGTGCTTCTTGAATCCTTTGTCTTACTGTTTCCATTTTCTCTTCCATTTCTTGAATCACTTTTGGTCCCACTAAGAACCTATCCTCAATTCGATCCCAACTCAAAGGCATCTGACACGGTCGCCTATAAAGAAACTCGAAAGGCACCATTTTAATGGTGCTCTGGTAACTGTTGTTATAAGCGAATTCCACCAGTCTAGGAAAGAATTCTTCCCAACGCTTTTGTTGGTCCATCACGTACATGTGCAACATGTCCTCCAAGGTCTGGTTCATTCATTCGATCTACCCGTCAATCTCCGGGTGGTACACAGTACTGAAGTTAAGTTGGGTTCCCAGGGCCTCTTGGAAACTCGTCCAAAATTGTCCAGTAAACACCGATCCTCGATCGGATATAATCCTCTTAAGCACGCCATGAAAACTCTAGCTATGTCAGGTACCTGATACGTCATACACACAGGTATAAAGTGAACAATCTTTGTCAGAGTGTCTACTACTACGAAAATCGAGTCGTGTCTCCTTGCTGTCAGTGGAAATCCAACAATAAAATCCATCGAAATAAGCTCCCATTTTGATTCCGGAATAACGGGTGGCTGTAGTAATCCTGCTAGTTGTCTATGTTCAACCTTTACCTGCTGACATTCTAGACATCTGGCCACATAGTTTACTATGTTTGCCTTCATTCCCTTCCAGAAGAATAAGGGTTTAAGGTTTTCCCTCATCTTCGTGACTCCTGGGTGAGCCATGTAAACTGCCCTATGAGCCTTGCTTAGGATCAATCTCCTCAACGCGTCGTTCGGTGGTACATAAATCTGATTTTTAAACCTTAATAAACCATCGTCATCAAATGTAAATCCTTCAAATCTTGGTACCATCATTGTGTTTTGTCCAATAAAACCCTCGACCTCTTTGTACTAGTCATCGTCATGCTGTAAAGTTAGAATCTTTTCACGTAGATTCATCTGAAGAGGCAACATCGAAAATATGTGTGGTCTCCAACTCAATGCATCTGCCACTCGATTCAGTGTTCCTTTTATGTAAGTAATCTCAAAGTCATACTCGCTAAGAAATTCCAACCAACATTATTGTCGTGTGTTCAGGTCGCCTTGCATAGAAATGTGTTGTAGTCCATAGTGGTCAGCCTTTAGTTCAAATTTTCTTCCAACAAGGTAGTGTCTCCAAACCTTCAAGGCATAGAGGATGGCTAAAAACTTCAAATCGTGCGTCCCATAGTTCTCCTCATGCCTTCTCAATTTCCTCGAGATGTAAGCGATCACTTATCTGTCTTGCATCAAGACTTTGCCTAAGCCTTCCTTGGATGTGTTAGTGCACACCAAGAAGTCTGTGTCCATGTCAGGGACCTTTAGTATTGGTGCTTTTTTCAACAACTCCTTGAGCCTATAAAATACTTCTACAGATTTCTCGGTCCAAATAAACTTCTTTTTCTTCTTTTGCAATTCCATGATCATATTTGCTATCTTTGAAAATCCCTCTATGAATCGTCAATAGTATTTTGCTAAACCCATGAAGCTACGCACTTCCAAGACATTCGTTGGCGCAGGCCATTCCATAATAGCCTCGACCTTTGCTAGATCCACGGCGATACCTTCACCGGAGATAGCATGCCCTAAGTAGTGAATCTTCGTTTGATAAAATGAGCATTAGGACAACCTCCCATACAATTTGTGCTCTCCCAGACACTGTAGTACCAAGCACAAGTGCTCGTCATGCTCTTCTGTCATCCGAGAGTAAATCAAAATATCGTCAATGAATATTTGGACGAACTTGTCCAAGTACTCACGAAACACCCCGTTCATCAAACTCATGAATACCCCTGGGGCGTTTGTCAGTCCAAACGGTAAAATAGAAAACTCATAATGTCCAAACCTCATCTTAAAGGCGAACTTAGGCACATCATCCTCCTTGATCTGTAACTAGTGATACCCTGGTCGAAAATTGATCTTTGAGAACACCGTCGCACCCTTCATCTAATCGAACAGATCATCAATCCTCGACAACAGATACTGATTCTTGATCATTACCTTGATCAATTGACGGTAGTCAATGCAGAGCCTCCACGACCCATCCTTCTTTTGTATGAAAATAACAAGTGCACCCCACGATGACACACTTGGATGTATCAGTCCCAGGTCCAACAATTCTTTCCGTTGCATTCTCAACTCCTATAACTCCAGGGCCGACATCCGATAAGGCATTCTAGCTATCGGTTCAGTCCCCAATTTTAGGTCTATAGTAAACTCCAATTACCTCTTCAGAGAAATCCCAGGTAACTCCTCCAGAAATACGTCTGCAAACTCTCTCACCACCGGAAGGTGTTCTAGACCTTTTGCTGCTCCCTTCTCGTTTAACGCAAGGATCGCATAAAGCTTGCACCCCTTGCGCATG
>CBVK0104112649.1:0-11844 GCA_900067695.1 Picea abies
AGTTGAATGGTTTAAGTATAAGTTGAAAAAGTTTTTAAATTGTATTTGATGCCGATTCACCCCCTTCTCAGTATCAACAGAGTTTATCCATTGTATCAAGAGGATGAATGATGATGAGATTTATTTCCTTAAACTACATCAACAATCCTAGTTGGCATCTTCATCATAGGGTTGATATAGATTTGAGATATAAATTATTTTCACCATGTGTGGATATATTGTCTCTCACGTGTTTCTCCACTACCTATGAGCATCCATAGCCCCGATGGAGTCACCATGGCATCACAAACATTTCTCTACTAGTAGTAGGTGTCTATAGCCCTGGTGGAGATATATGCATGTTCCCTGATATGAATGAGCTTCCTTTCCCAAACCTTCTCAATTTATTCAATATATTCCTAGCATCCAATTTATGGGGGAAGTAGTGGCCTTCTTCTTTTATTTATTTTTTAGACTGATAAGGGATGACTACCAACTAATGGGATTTTTATTATATATTTGTCGCAATTAGATAATTGAAATAATCTCTTTTGGTTTTCAACCTGTAGATTTTGGAATTTCACCCTTCATGTGAGTAGCCTCTTAGTGTATGAGTGGATCCCTTATTACATGAGACTTTCTCACCATCCAACGTGCAAGGATAACCATTGATTATTCATTCTTTTAGTTCACGTCTCAATCACTATCACACTATTCCAAACAATTATTGATTTATCTCCAGTATGGCCCTTTAGTTTAGTTCATAAACCAAGAAAGACATGTAGACTAATTCAGGCATGTTTTATATGCATGGTGTTGTCAAGGTGAGACAATGGAGTTGAGAAACATATGTATCATCAACCATAATTACTAAGTTTGAATAAAATGAATTAAAAATGTAGGTTTACTTCAAGGGAAGAAAGATTGTCAAATAAGACCTTGCATTTACATTTAGAATCAAAGATAAAGCTCCGCTCAAAACCAAAAATACAACTAGAAGTTCATCCCTTTAGTAAACGATGATTAAAGATAGACACTAAACAAGAAAAATATTTTGAAGAAGAAATCATGAATGTTATCACTGTGTGTGGATTAAAAAATTCCATACGTCTTAATGCAAAAAGTATTCATGCAGCCTCTTGAAAAGACTAATCCCTATGAAAAACTAGACATATAGTACTTCATCTAAATGGGACTTGACTCTAGGTTGTTTGAGAATTAAATTTCATTGTTGATTTCTCAAATTCTACCAAATCATCCTTGTGACATTGATAAATTAAGAATAAGTTGATCATTGTAGCACTTGAATTAGCCATCTATCCAAGAGAAGGAATTAATGTTCCAATCACTCAGTAGATATATTCCTTGAGTTGTTTGACAAAAAAGAAATGTTATTCCTCATAAAAGTATATGGGTGTTGTTGACATAACTTCCATAAATATGGTATTCTTTGGTCATAGAGAGCGACAACCATTGTAACCAATTTTCATCTTAAGAGTGAATGAATAAATCCTATTTTCTTGTTGGTTTTCTCTTCTTAGGTTTCCAACATAAATCTATGATGTTCATTGTGTAATTGCCATTCATTGTTTAATGTCTTATTTTATTCTCTCCAACAATAAAGGATTAAGAAACAATCACCATCTAATTAATTATACAATCAAAGTGATTCATATAAGAAAGAGCAACTAACATAATTAGATCATTTGTGTTGACGAATCACATTAGTCATAGACCAAGTTATTATGGATCATATTGGTATCAAAGTGATGAATCCTTGGAATGAAGAAAATGTACTAAGGTATCAATGGGAAAATTTCTAAAGAGAGAAATATTTGGAGTTATAAATGTCATTAATGAATAGAGTCAAGATGAGAATCAAGAGTTGAGGAGGTTGTGGTAGTGTATCATAGAAAATAATTAAGAATTGCAGTCCAAGATAAAAATAATAGAGGACGTCCTCACCACCTTGACAAAGAATCTTGTTCAATTTCAAAGCTAAGTTTCCCAAGTGACTACTCATGATTTAGAGAGCATGGCACAAGTAGAAATGTTTCCCTATTAGACTATAGTGAATTGGTAGCACCCTACAAGGTCCTAACCATTTTATGGGTGCTATTGATTACAATTTATATTTATAATGTATGCTTATATTAATTTATTGCAATAAATATTTATAGCACTAGCTCACAACACACAAATTTCTAATTAATATACTCTTAACTGTAATTTGATGCAGGAGCATCTGAACCAAATGATCTCTTTTGACTCAAAAGGTCAAAAACATTTAATAAGGGAGTTGGTTCCCTAATTATTTATTTTGTTATCTAATAAATCTCTCGAATACCTCTAGAAGGCATCGAGGATCTTTATGTTAGCTAGGAGGTTGGGTGGTTTCTTAATTATAGATTATTAGAGGGTTTTTAGTGATCAGGTTGTTGAAACAAATGGGGCTCAATCGAGCATAAATCTGTGTAATTTTATTGAGCAAAGGGTTGGTTGATTTATTGGTTGGTTGGATGTAAGGGGATGAAACATTGGTTCTGAAGGTGTTATAAACTTGAATAGAATTACCAGAGAATGATTTGATTCTTGTTCAGATCACTGCGTATATATTGTTGTTATCATAGGGTTGAGTAATCTATGTTTATGAATTCTAGTTTAATCATGCGATATTGATCTATACATCCTTGATAGAAAAAGAGTATTCCTTCCGAGTGTGGATAGACAGATTCATGAGATGATCTACAGGGAAGAAGTCGAGATCTACGCAGGGGAAGTGATTGTCACAGAAGGAAGAATGAGAATAGTTCATCTCTCAGATTGAAAAAACACCAACCGTCCGATCCATTGAAGGATCGATCAATTATCAGATCAATTCATTATTGTTGGATACACAAGCACCAAATTAAGGGTTGGGAATCATTGTGGAGAGAGAAGGTGAAATTAACGGACATGCTAGTTCACGGTCTGCAATCAACCAGCATCGTTGATCTCGTCGGGGTGGATGATCAACAACCACAATTTAAATTAAGTCGGTGAGCATTTTTCAGACTGTAGAAGATTGAACTCTCTGATAAAGAGTGAGCACATTGGAATTCCGCAATCATTGTGAACCGTAGATCTATGAACAATTAGTGGATGAACATGAAAGAAACCCACGCATTAATGTTGTGTAAACTTGTATTGTGATCGAGTTTTGTGGGTGATTTGCGAGTCTGTTTTTGAATTATGTCGGTGTTAGGAAGGATTTGGAAGGGTTTAAATTCATCCTTGCATCAGTTTGGTATCAGAGTAAATTGATTTATCTTGATAAGTGAACCATGCCACCAAGGAGACAAGGTGAAGTTCCTCTTGGTAGAGGTCAAGGTAGAGCAGTAGGAAATGACATTGTATTAGAGGAATTGAGGAGACTGCATGTTAGAATGGAATCCATGGAGATGAAATAGAGAATAAATCATGAAGTTGGTCATATCAGTGATGAAGTCAAGGTTAAATCTTATGAAGAAGAAGCAAAAGAGGCACAAGATGAAAGAATATTCAGAATGTTGGCAAAGGATAGTAGCAAAACAAAGGTGGAAGTTCTTGTGTATGATGGAAGTCTGAATGTGGATGATCTAATGGACTCGATCAACACCATGGATAAATATTTTGACTTTGAAGAGGTTGAATACATGAATAAGGTGAAGTATGCAGCTACCAGACTGAAGGTACATGCATCCATCTGGTGGGATGAATTGCAGATACACAGACAAAGGAAAGGAAAATCAAAGATTAGTCAATGGGATAAGATGGTGAAAAAAATAAAAATTAAATTTATGCCCAAATACTACCAGTTGAACCTATTTAAGAAATTACAGAATCTGAAGCAGAAAGGCATGATAGTTAAGGAGTATACAGAAGAATTCTAAAGGATAAATAGTGGGTTTGGACACATAGAAGGAGATATGGAGAAGGTGGCCAGATATATTAATGGTCTCAGATATGATATCTAAGATGAGATAGGGTTGTTGACTCTCGGGACAATTGAGGATTCATATAAAGCAGCTTTGAAAGCTAAAGAGAACATTGCAAGGAAGAAAAGTCAAAGGAATAGAGGAAGAGGTACAACTCATGGTAGAGGATCTGCTAGTGGAGGAAGAATCCATATTACTAAAGCTGGAGGAGAAATCTCAGGAATCCAATCACCAGGAAGAGGTGATTCCAGGAGTAGAAGATTTGGCTTCATAGGAAGAGAAATAAGATGTTATACATGTGGATAATTAGTACATATGTCTTGGGATTGTCCTAAGAATAAAGAAGCAAACCAAAGGAATGTAAATGTAGCATAAGCAAGGGAAGAACCAACAAATGTAGCAGTTGAAATAGAATCTCCTAAGATAGGACTATATGCAAGTCAAGAGGTAAGTGTTCCAAAGTGGTCATAGAAAGTGGGAGTACAAATAATTTGGTTTCCACAGAGATGGTAGAGAAGTTGGGATTGAAGAGGATAGCACATCCCACTCCCTATAGAGTGTCATGGTTGCAGAAAGGACATCGGCTCTTGGTGAATGAGAAGTGTAAGGTGAAAATACAAATTGGTAATTATAAATATGTGGTGTTATGTGATATAGTTCCAATGGATGTATGCCATGTTCTATTGAGAAGACCTTGGCAATATTACAGGAAAGCCATTCATGATGGTAAAAGGAATACTTACTCCTTAGAGAAAGATGGGAAGAAACGTATGTTGTTTCCTTTGAAATATGAGACAACTAAATGTGAATCAAGGCCTAGTCTTCTATTGATGAGTGGAAAAGAATTGTTGCAAGGAGTTAAGAAAGTTGAGGAGTTACATTTTTCTCTAATTGGTAAGCCAAAGGTAATATTTACTACTACAATTTTAAATTATTTGCCTAAAGAATTTCAAGGTATGCTTGATGAGTTTGTTGATATTATAGTAAATGAACTGTCTAATGCATTACCACCTGTGAGAAGTATCGGTCATCATATTGATCTGATTCTTGGAGAAATTTTGCCTAACAAAGCAGCTTATAGATTGACCCCTCAAGAAAATGAGGAAAATAGGAAGAAGGTGAAGGAATTGTTGGATAAAGGACTAGTGAAGGAAAGATTGAGTCCATGTGCAGTACCAACGGTGCTTATCCCAAAGAAGGATGGAGGATGGAACATGTGTACTAATTATCGGGCTATCAACAAGATCACTATCATGTGTAGGTTTCCCTTACCCCGAATTGATGATTTTATGGATTGTTTATCTGGTTCAATATACTTTTCAAAAATATATTTAAAAAGTGGATATCATCAAATAAGGATTAGAGAGGGGGATGAATGGAAGACTACATTTAAAGCAAAAAGTGGTTTATATGAGTGGTTGGTGATGACCTTTGGACTCTCAAATGCGCCAGGTACATTCTTGAGATTAATGAATGAATTATTGAAAGAATACATTGGGAAATTTGTTATTGTTTATCTTGATGACATTCTGATTTACAATCAGACTAAAGAGGAGCATTTGAAACATCTTAAGATGGTTTTGAGTAAACTATAGAAGGAGAAGTTGTTGATAAATTTGAAGAAGTGTAGTTTCATGAAGAAGGAACTGATGTATCTAGGATTTGTAGTCTCTTAAGAAGGCTTGAAGATGGATCTAGAAAAGGTACAAGCAATTATTGATTGGCCAACTCCAAGAAGTGTATATGAGGTAAGAAGCTTTCATGGTCTTGCAAGTTTTTACAGGAAATTTATTAGAAGTTTCGGTTAGATTTGTGCACACATAGTTGAGACTTTCAAAGAGAGTAGACAACCATTTAAATGGACTGAAGCAGTTGATAGGGGTTTTAAATTGTTGAAGAAAAAGATCATTGAAAGACCTGTTTTGGCTTTAGCAAGTTTTGATAAAACTTTCCAAATTGAAACTAATGCTAGTGGGACGACAATAGGGGTTGTATTGAGTCAATATAAGAGACCTATTGCATACTTCAGTGAAAAGTTGAATGAAGAAAAACATAAATATTCTTTATATGATAAAGAGTTTTATGTAGTTGTCCAATTGCTTAAGAAGTGGAGGCATTATTCAATGCCTAAAGAATTCATTTTTTTACAAATAATCATGCATTGCAATTTATAAGTAGTCAACACACGTTGAACCAAAAACATTCTAAATGGGTGGAATTTATGCAAGGTTTCACTTTTGTGATCTAACATATAAGTGGAAAATCTAATAGAGTTGTTGATGCTTTGAGCAGAGTAAATTTAATTTTACAAGAAGTTAGAGTCAACACCTTAGGATTTGATGAATTGGTAGAAATGTATAAGGAGGATTCCTATTTTCAAGAAGTTTATGCAGATTGTGAAAACCTTGTTGCCCACAATAGAGATCAATGGTTAGACTACATGTTGGAAGAAGGTTTGTTGTTCAAAAATAGTAAGCTATGCATACCTAAGTGTTCCATGAGGGAAAATTTGATAAAGGAAAAGCAAAGTGGAGGTCTGTCAGAACACTTTGGTCAGGACAAGACATATGCTTAGGTAAGTAATTTTTATTATTGGCCAGGAATGCATAATGATGTAAAGAAATTTGTGGAGAAGTGTAAGATATGTCAGCATGCAAAGGGGAGGAGTCAAAACACAGGATTGTATCAGCCTTTACCTATCCCAAATAGACTTTGGGATTCTATCAGCATGGACTTTGTTTTAGGTTTACCTAAAACTCAAAAGGGAAATGATTCTATCTATGTTGTGGTAGATAGATTTTCAAAAATGGCTCATTTTATTGCTTGTAAAAAGACTAATGATGCAACTAACATTGCAATCATTTTATTGCTTGTAAAAAGACTAATGATGCAACTAACATTGCAAATTTGTTTTTCTTAGAAGTAGTAAGGTTGCATGGACTACCTTTAAGAATTGTCTCTGATAGAGATACCAAATTTGTAGGTCATTTCTGGAGGACATTATGGAAGAAGTTGGGTACAAAACTTAACTTCAGTTCAACATATCACCCTCAGACTAATGGGAAATTAGAAGTAGTAAGCAAAATTTTAGGGAATATTTTGAGAATCTTGGTGTATGAGAACCCAAATCAATGGGATCAGTTGCTTTCCCAAGTAGAATTTGCTTATAATTATTCTCCAAATAGAAGTGTAGGTATGAGTCCATTTCAGATATTTTATGGAATGCATCCAAGGGGAGTATATGAATTGAGCAATATGGGAAAGAAAGAAATGAGGAGTGTTGGTGGTGAAGATTTTGCAGTCAACATACAAGAAATGAAGGGGAATGTCAAGTAGAAACTACAGGAGAGCAGTGGAAAATACAAGAAAAGAGCTTATATGAAAAGAAGGCAAGTGGATTTTCAGGTTGGTGACTTGGTCATGGTATATTTGAGAAAGGAAAGGTTTTCTGTAGGGACATATAACAAGTTGAAGCTAAAGAAAATTGGGCCTTGCAGACTACTAAGGATATTTTTTACAAATGCATATGAGGTGGAACTTCCAGATGAAATTGGAATATCTCCAATATTCAATGTGGTAGACTTGTATCCCTTCAAGGAATCGGATAGTGGAACAACAGATGAACTTGCAGGTGGGAGAAATCAGATCGAATGGGAAGAACAATTACCTAAGAAGACACAATGAGAAATTGAGAAAATTTTGGACAAAAGGATGACAAAGAAAAACATAGGAAAAGAATACTTTCAGTATTTGGTGAAATGAAAAGGTTAGGCAACAGAGGATTCTACTTGGATGACAACAGTAGAGGTGCAGAAATATCATGTTGATCCTGAAGACATGATCAACAATTATTTTCTTCCCCGGGAGTCTGATGTTGGAGCATCTGAACCAAATGATCTTTTTTGACTCAAAAGGTCAAAAACCTTTACTAAGGGAGTTGGTTTCCTAATTCTGAAGGTGTTATAAACTTGAATAGAATTACCAGAGAACAATTTGATTCTCCTTCAGATCATTGTGTATATATTTATATTATCATAGGGTTGAGTTATCTATGTTTACGAATTCTAGTTTAATCTTGTGATATTGATCTATACATCCTTCATAGAACAAGATTATTCCTTCTAAGTGTGGATAGATAGATTCGTGAGACAATCTGTAGGGACGAAGTGGAGATCTGTGCAGGGGAAGTGATCTTCACAGAAGGAAGAACAAGATTCGTTCATCTCTCAGATTGAACAAACACCAATCGTCTGATCCATTGAAGGACCAATCAACGATCAGATCAATTTGTGATCGTTGGATACACAAGCTCCAAATCAAGGGTTGGGAATCATTGTAGAGATCGAAGGCGAAATTAACAGACCTGTTAGTTCGCAATCCACAATCAAACAACACCGTTGATCTCGTCAAGGTGGATGATCAATGACCATGATTTAAATTAAGTCGGCGAGCATTTTTCAGACTGCGGAGATTGAACTCTCGGATAAAGAGCGAACACATTGGAATTTCGCAATCATTGTGAACCGTCAATCTTTGAACGATCGGTGGATGAACCTGCAAGAAACCGACGCGTTAATGTTGTGTAAACTCGTACTGTGATTGGATTTTGTGGGTGATTTGAGAGTCCAGTTTTGAATTATGTTGGTGTTAGGAAGGATCTGGAAGGGTTTAATTTCAGCCTTGCATCATAATTTAGGCCAAGAAATAAACTCTCTATTATGGCTTTCAGGAATAATCTACAACAATTAAACTAAATCTAGTAAGATAAACTTAAAGCATTCAATATGAATCTTTATTGAGTAGATAAATAATACAATATGATTTCCAATAGTTTATTCATAATTTAATTTAGATAAAAAAACTCATGGGTTAACAAGAAATAAAACACATTTAATTTTGGGTAAAATAGCCCAAGTATTGCAGTCCAATCCCTTTAAATTTCCACTTGCCCAAACTAGATTTAGTCCTTCCATCCAACTAGGATCCTATTTAAATTCCTATATCTAGGAAACCTTTGGGTTTCCTATCCCTCTATGCCCAAGCTCCAAGAACAAGAACAATCAAAATTGTCTAATAACTAGTTCAAAACTAAATATATTTCAAATAATAGCTCAATCTTCTTCAAAGTCTCTAGAATAATTTGTCCTTCAAAATTATCAACCCCCTATATTCCTTCATTTTCCCCTCTTATCATTCCTCCACCAACCTTTCTTAATCCTCTCCCTTTCCCACATGACCATCTCCTGAGGAGGGGAAATTAGCCCTTATCCTAGATAAGTGAATAAAATAATAAAATAAATTACAATTTAATGAATACAAATCACACATGCTAACATTTAATAAATTTTAATTTTCACTTTGGAGTTAGTTGACAAACATGTAATCTATAATTGATTATTATTTCACACAATCCAACCAAATTTAATGAATAACTATCTTACCATTGATATCTTATGTTCATATAATATAGTTTTAAATTCCACCCAATTAAGTATTAACTAATTGAATACTTTATTATAGTAACTAATGTATTTGTGAAACCATAATGATGAATGCCATTGGGTATGTAGGCATAGTTAGTGCACACATACCCCATATGTTGATTGAGGTTGTCATTGATGTCAAAGTCCAAGCAAAGAGAAGAAAAAAACCTTCCTTGAATCGTTAAAGAGAAACACTTGTAAAAATATTGCATGTCTGCCCTACCCATTAAAATAACTTGCAGAAATATCACATGTCGGCAGGCCAAATAAAAAATTAAATTGAAATTGCAGGTCGACCCCTAAAATTAGACTTGGACTAGTATAAATAAGTGGTTAGACTTCTCATTTTGACCATGACAAATTGACATTCTTCTAATGAAGTAGTGAAGAATCTCAACGAACAAGTTAGGGAGTATCTTAGCGAGTTAAGAGTTTTGTTTTTGCCGAGTTAAGGGTTTTGTTTTGGCATGGATTAAGGGTTCTGTTTTGGCGCAGATTAAGGGTTCTTTTTTGGTAAAGTTAATGGTTTTTTTTACATGAATATGACCCAGTGAAGGTAGAGAAGGAAACATATTAAAAGTATTGATCAAGGGTAATAGAATATATCTTCTCCAGTTATCAAGGCAATGTATTTAAGCTTGCAAGATTGTGCACTATTCAAGGAGTTGTACTTGAGTCTTTTAAAGGACATATTGAAGAATATTGTAAAGGTTATTTTTCAATATTATTATCAAGGTGGTTGGGTGTTGCATGGGAAAATTGGTGTTTACATTCAGCAAGTTGGTGCTTTCTCATTAATAGAGTTTCAAGTTAGTGCCCAAGAAGTGCAAGTTGGTGCTCACAAGGGGGTTGGTGCCTCCTTCTAGTTGTTTCTAGTAAATTTAAGTAGTGGGTGCTTCCTTTGTGTAGGTGCACATAAATTGGATATACTCTTTATTAAAAAATATTTCATGGTTTTCTCTCATTTGGATTTTCACGTAAAAATATGTATACTATGCATATTTGATTGTGTTTGTAATTACAAGTTTAAAAGTAAAAAGAGTAATAAAATTGGTCATTATTGACTCACCCCCCCCCCCCCCCCCCCCCCCCNNCCCCCCCCCCCCTCTCAGTATTGTTTATTATTCCAAAAATTGGCACTAGAACGAGATTCCTTCAAGAACAGTCTAACCACTAGAAGGTACATCCCAATAAGATTCATGGATAAGCAAGGAGAATATACCAAGAATGTATTACCATTGTTTGATGAACTAAACTATGATTTCTGGAGCATTAGAATGAAACTATTTTTACAGGTACAAGGAATTGATGTTTGACAGGTTGTAGTAAATGGATACAATGTACCAGCTTCTACTCCAACAAATTCATATGGAAGAAAACTATATGAAATTAATGCAAAAGATATGAATATTATTATAGGTGGTATAATAGGATCAAGGTTATGCATTGTACCTCAGCAAAATAAATCTAGGACAAGCTCAAGAATGTGTATGAAGGAGATGATAAAGTCAAAGGGGACAAGATTCAAACTTATAGAGGACAATTTGAACACTTGAAAATGAAGGAAGATCAAGACATTGTTTCTTACTTTCTCCGACTTGATGAAAATGTGAATACCATGAGAGGACTAGGAGAAAAGATTGAAAATCTAGTAATTGTTCAAAAGACACTAAGGTCTCTTCCAATGAGATTTGATCATAAGATCTCATATTTAGAAGATCTGGATACGTTGAGCATGGATGCACTACATGGATTTCTTACAGCTTATGAAATGAGAACAGAACAAGAAAATTCATCCAGAAGGGAAGAAACTTCCAAATCTTCCAAAAAGAAAAGAAAAACTAAAAACCATGCTCCAGATACAACAATGATTTAAAATAAGAAGCTCGGTTTGTGAGAAAGTTGAAAGATGATCTGGCAAGTGAAAAGGTAAGCTTCCTTTCAAATGTTTTAATTTTGGTGAAATTGGCAATTTTGCTTCCAAATGTCCTTATGCAATGGGTTCAAATAGTGATGAAGAATAGGTTCCTAAGAAAGAAAAGAAATATCAGAAAAGAGACAAGGAACGAAATAAAGGAAGATTTTTCAAGAAGAAAAGTCTATATTCAAGAAATGATAGTACCTCATCTAATGAGGATGATGATAGTGACAGTGACTGTTGGGACAAGATTTTGGGGACCAGTTTTGGGAACTGTGCAAGAGAAAACCGTGTGAACACACTCAAAGGTCGACCAGGGATCAACATGCTCAAAATAAGGAAAGATAGTTGGTGCAATTTCGTGTGCAGGGATCAACATGCGCAAAAGAAGGAATATCGTTGGAAGTCGTTAGGCATTTTGTGTCCATTGATATGGGTTAATCCCTATTGTAATCGTATAAATATGTAAGGGTTTTGGGAGAGAGAGAGAGAGAGGGGGGGGGGGGGG
>CBVK0104112739.1:0-13434 GCA_900067695.1 Picea abies
AGATTTCCTTGTTCCACTCCTTGATTTTATGTTTGATGTACCTGAGTTTCCTATAGAGATTGGACATCCTTTTCCCTTGATCCATTTTTTTCTCCCACCACCAATGTTTGATGTTCTCCTTGAAGGTGGGATGTTCGATCCAAAATTTCTCAAATCTGAAGGGTCTATTCTTTGGAGTGGTTTGGAATTTTTCTTCCAATTGAACTGGACAATGGTCTAAACCCCCCTAGGGAAGGATGATACAATCTAAAGTTAAACCATGTAGAATGATGGACTCCAACACAAAGAATATCCCTAGCCTCATCGTTATCTGATGTTGATTTATCTGTTTGTTGTTCCATGTGAACTGGTCATTACTAGTTTTTATGTCCACCATATCCACTATGTCAATGAAAGCTGAAAAATATTTTGCATATCTATCCAATCTCCTGGGACCTCCTTTTTTTTCCACAAGTGTCATGATGATGTTGAAGTCCCTGACCAGGCTCCAGTGGAGGTTGCGGGAGCGGGATTTTAGGGTTTCTAGTTCTAAGAGAGTTCTTCTCTTTTATTCCAACATCTAGGGACCATACACATTAGTAAATAGAATCACCTCCATATTACCTATGATTTGCATGTCAACTGAAAGTGTGTGTTTGGTGGCTTCGGTTTCTAGTAGATTCATCACTTGTGGGTTCCACAAAGTGAGAGTATCGCTTGTCATCTCTTGTCCTTGGACAACCAATGTCTTGTACTTGTTCCATGTTTTTTTTTTATTGTCTCCATTCTATCTACAACACATTTTGTCTCTTGGATGAAACAGAGGCTCAGTTGTTCCTTCCTCAGTCTGGTTTTAAGGATTCTTTGCTTCCATGGGATGTTTAGGCCTCTAATATTCCATGTTATAATATTCATTAAACATGTTGGGGGGAGTTGGGAAAGAGATTTTGATCTTACTTGAGTTTATTAGCAGAGCTCCTAGTTCCTGTAGGGCTATGTTGTTTGATTTGCTTCCTTTATTACTTCACATCTACTTGGGTGATAGTTGTGGTTTTACCTCGCATGCTTTGATTCCTAGGTGTCCTATCTCCCCGTGTGTGTGCTTGAGCCCTTTGGATTTTTCCTCTTCCCTTAGGAGGAATAGGTATTGGATACGATCTAGTTGCCTCATTGGTACATTGTCTATGCACTGTCTTTTCCATTTCTCTAGTATGTTCAATAGATCTATGCCTTCCCTTTCCACAATATCTCCGAGATCAAGATCTTTTGTACCTACCTTACCTGTTTTGATTTTCGCATATCCATTTGCCTCCTGCATGGGGGTGTTAGAATCTCTAGTTTCTTCATCCATAGTAGTTGCACTATCCGCCTATTCCATATTATTGCTTTGAATGTTTGTGTTCTCATTTGGGGATTCTTCCTTAGCTTCTTTGGCTTTTTCCTTTTCCTTTCCTCCTTATTCCCCTTTGTTGGTTTTGTTCCGCCCTTTCATTTGACTCCTAGATTCTAGGTTGCTTCCCATTGGGGATTTACTTGGTTTTTTCTTTGCTCTGTTTCTGTGGTTCGGCTTGATAAACCCATCCTCATCCTACTGTATTTTTGTGTTTTTTGCTTCTTGTTTTTTATTTAGAGGGCATTCTCTGAATAGGTATCCATGTTCATGGAATCTTCTGAATCTGAAAGGGATCTTTTTGTATTTTATGTTTTGTATCCATTCCTCATCCCTGAATTCCGAGATTATGGCTTCTGGGAGTGGCCCCGAAACATCCATCTTTATGAAGATTCTTGCATAGGAGGTATATCTTTCTTTTAGGGTTTCTTCTAATGTCTTCAGATATTTTCCAAGTTCGTTCCTGATTTCTTCAAAGGTGGAGGGTAACCAGTAGTCTAGTTGTAGAGAGTAAAGCCTCAACCATATGGGTACATTCTTGAAGGTTTCTTTCTCTTGGGAGACATTTTCCTTCCATGGAAGCATGTACAGTCCTCCTTGGGCGTGGAAGTATGGGCCCCCATCAAAGACTCTATCCATGTCCTCCAAGTTCATGAATACTACTGTGAAGAAGCCTTTCGAACCTAGGTGGACTTCCACTTCCCCGCTTATCTTCCATTGGTATTTTATCCAGTTGTGCAACATTCTTTCTGTAGGCCACAAACCCATGAAATGAGTGCATGCATCTTCATCTAGTCTCGAAAGAGTTGCGTTTGTGTATCTTCCAGTATCACCTTGGATATCAGTGTTGTTTTAGGTTTACACAGGTTGCACCCTTCTACTCCATTAGGATTCGCTGGTTCTTACGCATCATTATGTGTTTCTTTGGCTTCTTCCCCCATGTGATCCATTTTTTCCTGGTTTCTTTCCTGATTCTTTTTCGGTCCTAATCCCGAGGTGTTGTCACTGGTTCCTTGAAAACTCTGCCTCATGGGCCTTTCTCCCTATCCACCACTACGAGCTTGTATGAGGGGGTTCCATTACCTCCCCCCTTGGTAACCATGTTGTTCTCTGTTGTGCCTGCGACTGTCAAACCCTAGCTTTTTGTTGCTCCGACTGCAAGTAGTGTCACACATTAAAATGGTATGCATGCTTGGCCCAGTTAAGCTTTATTCCATGACTAGACCACATCCTTGCTCGGGTTTGAGAACAAGACCCAACCTTCATTGCAAGGATGACTTTACCATTGAGTCGCCTCCGCTGACCTTATATTGATACATTATTAAGTATTAACAGTTTAATGCATTAATACTTAAATAATTGTACTTTAATTTATTAATGTACTTATAAAGTAATACATTAATAATATAATGTATTCATTAACCAACACTTTAATACATTATTAATTAATACATTGTTAAAGTATCGATACATTAATAAAGTAATAAATTAATAGTACATTATTAAAGTATTACAATAATAATACATTAGTTATACATTATTAAATTATTAATACATTAATTGAAAATGACCACTAAAACAGTTGACAATGATGGTTTCTTATTGTTGACCATGAACATCGTTAGCTTTGGGTGATATTAGTTGACTTTAATACTTTAATGTATTAATGCCTTAAAGTATTATTGTATTAATGTATAATACATTATTTAAGTATTAATACATTGAAGTATTAATGTATAATACATTATTTAGGTATTAATACATTAGAGTATTAAATTATTAATAAGTTATTAAATATATTAATGTATTAATTAATTAATGCATTACACTATTAATGTATTATTTTATTAGTAATACATTAATACAATAATTACATTAGATTATTTTATTTCTTAGACCTATATTGACCTTGGATTACCATAATCATTGTTAATTCTTGTTGACCATGACCATGGTAAACTTCTATAGACCTTCACTATGGTTGACCTTCACTTTGTATGAGGTTCACTATGCTTAACATTGGTTAAGCGTGACCATGGTTGATTGTGGTTGACGATGGTTGAAAATGGTTAACCATGCTTGAGAGTTGTTGTCCATAGATTACCATGGCTAGCCATGAATATGGATGGCATTCACCATCTTTGACCTTAAGTATGAATAAGGTTGACCATTACCTCAAATATCGTTGACTATTATTGACCATGATCAAGTGTATCGTGAAATATAGTTGAACTTTCCCATGGTTGACTATGGTTGGCTATGGTTAACCATGGTTGTGCTTGACATGGACCAAAGTTTAGTATGGTCGATCATGGTTGAATTTCACCACGGTTGACTATGGGCACTGACAACCCATGGTCGAACTCCATATACCATGTGGAGATGTTTATGTTGGACCATGCTGATTATGATTAACAATGGTTTACTATGGCACTATCTCATTACAATGTTAGTGACATTTTGTTCCTCAAATTCTGACACTAGCTTTTGTTCGCCATATGACATCATAAGGTTATGGTCATCACATTGTGACGTAAAGTTTTTTTTCTATCACAATATGGCATTAGATTAGCTTTTTCACACACTAATAGTGGGTTATGTTCGTCACATTGTGATGTTGGGAAATGGTCATGTCATTACAATGTTGGGATATTTTTGTTACATTGTAGACATTGGGTTGCGTACATCACATTGCATAAAAGGGTTATGTTCGTCACATTTCAACATTTGGAAATGTTTCTCACATTATGATGTTAGGATATTTGTATCACATTGCGTTGATGAGAATATGTTCACAACATTGCAACAATGAAGCTATCTTCATGACACTAGAACAATATGGCTATGTTCATCACATTGTGATGTTGGGAAATGGTCACCTCATTGCAATGTTAGGCTATGTTCGTCACATTGTAATGTTGGGAAATGATCACAACATTGCAATGTTAGGCTATGCTTGTCACTTTGTGACATTGGGTTATGTTTGTCACATTGCAACATGTGGAAATGTTTCTCACATTATAATGTTATGATATTTGTATCACAACTCGGTGATGAGGCCATGTTCATTTGCGACTATGAGGTTATGTTCGTCACATTGTGATGATGAGGCTATGTTCATCACATTGCGAGGACATGGCAATGTTCGTCACATTACAATGTTACTATGTTTGTCAGAATGTGACACTACTATTTTCATCCCATTGAGACAATATGTCTGTGTTCATCACATTCTGATGTTGATATATGCTCATCTCATTGCAATGTTGTGATATGTTTGTCACATTCTCACATTGGGTTTCATACATTACATTGTGATATTGGGTTCTATACCTCACATTGTGACAATGGGTTATGTTCATCACATTGCGACATGTGGAAATGATTCTCACATTATGACATTAAGATATTTGTATGACATTGTGGTGGTGAGGCTATATTCAATACATTGCGATGATGAGATTATGTTCGTCACATTACGACAATATGAATTTTTTTTTTCATTGTGATGACGAGGCTACGTTCACCCCATTACAACAATAGAACTATGTTCAACACATTATGACATTAGTATGTTTTTCAGAATGTGACACTATATGTTCATCACATTATGACTAACAGTAGTCACAATGCGTTATATTTTTCATTTACTATTTTCAACTATTATTGTTTTTTTATATTAGAGATTGATGGTGGCTAATTATGTAACATCCCCTCCCAATTATTTTTTAATATATGACATATAATACACTATCCAACCAATAATGTATAAAATTTTGTGAACATTAAAATATTATTTAAACATATAAACCACTACCCAACAATGTTTAAATTTTTGCGAAATTTTACAAATTAGTATCTTAGAAATTTTGTAAAATATTTTTTAAACATATAAACCACAATTCAACAATGTTTAAATTTTTGCTAATTTTTAGCAATTAGTATGTTAGAAATTTTGTAAGTACTTTATCTGCATATACTCCATTTTAATTCTTAGCTTTGCATTAAACGCACTTGGCATCTACTTTTAAAACAATTATTTTATTTAGATTAAGTGAACTTGTATACAAAGTGGATTGTTTAGCTTTGCATTCATTGAAGTTGGCATCTACTTGTACAACTATTATTTTATTGGCATTAACTAAATCTATCTAGAAAGTGGGTTGATGGGAGATTTACGAAATATGGGCGATTCCAATGAAAAGATGGAAACAGGAGTCTAAATTTTATTGAAAAAAAATAAAAAAAAAATCTATGTTTGACTTTTGTGTCCATCTGGAATACTTACATAATCTTTGGGGTCAATTCGATCTGGAAGATAAACGACGATCTTGAAGATAAATGAAAGATGGGCGATTCCAGTGAAAAGACGTAAATAAGATTCCAAATTTTATTAAAATTAAATAAATAAAATCTATGTGGACCTTTGTGTGGATCTGGAGTACTTACACAATCTTTTGGCCAATTGCTCGTACTCAAGATTCGAGTGTGATCGAAACCTATTTCAAACCTTAATTATTATTCCTTAGACTTTCCATAGTCACATCAAATAATTTGCCGTAACAGCAAACGAAGTAAAAGTTTTTCTTTACATTTTCCATTTTCTCACCCTATAATTTATTGACACAGAGTTGAGAAGACGTCAATCTTTTGTTCATTTCTATGGACACAGAATTTTATCGCTGTCAAAGAGAAAGGAAATGAAAAGACGTGAACCCCTGTTCATCTCCATCGCGGAATAATTTTTCAAATAAAAGGAAAGTAAAACTTGTAAATAATGTATTCGAGTAGAAATGGTCTGCTAGTCGTCAAAATCAACTATTAATATGATTGAATTTGAGGTGTTTCAGGGGTTTCTTAACACGATTGAATGTGTTGTAGGGTTTTGAACTGGTAATTTTAATTTACAAAGTGTTGTAACAGTTTACTTTTCTAGACCTAGGGGACATGGTTAGATTTGAGGTGTCTCCAGAGGTTTTGAAGTGATTTTTACTTATTGAGTATTAATTAACAAAGCACTCCCTCACCAACTGATCTAGATTTCTAGGACAGCCCATGAATTTATTATAGTACTAGCAAAGTATCCCATAATTTATTATAGTATGAGCAAACTATATTTTAGAATAATGTAACAACCTATATTTTAAAATAATGTAACAACCAAGATTAGAGAAATTTAAGTGCATACAGCACAATCAGCCAATACAATATTTATAGAACAGTTTTTACTCTAATTAGCTAATGATTAGATATTGAGACAAAATCTAATTTTATCTTTTTTTGTAGGGAGTAAGTTAATTAGGGAGAAAATTGATTGGTTTTTCAGGTAAAAAATGGGTATGAATCTCACCAGATTTTCAAGAATAGTCTAAGTTTAGTATTGATTAAAGTTCCATGTATTTCAGAACTTTATTTAAGGGGTTTTTCCTCATTCTAACCTAAACCAAATGTTAAAAAAACAATCAAAATTCTGAATTGTGGAAATATAAAAACATACAGTCTAAAAACAACCTGAAAAAAAATAACTAAGAAAGAAAAATTACTCCCGAATTAACCCACTCCTTTTGTATAAAACTTATTTTCATTAGCATGTGTTTCGTTATAGTGTTTTCAATGTCTTGACGCTCCTTGAGAAACTCTTGCGATTAAATTCTTTAATGGCTTTCGACCCATGAACTACCGCAATGCTAATAAGCAAATCTCCGAAGGCGGGGACGTGTTGCCCTGCCGCTCCACTTGTTGAAGATTATAATCCGGAAAGAAAAAAACCGAGGCTGATAATGTTAAGTCAACTATAACTGATATCCACAACATAAATCATGATATTGTGAAAACTCATATCGGCAACATATATAAATGTGAAGTCCTCCCGTTCATGGAACGCTGAGTGTAGGCGTCTTCTGTTCATGCACAAGCCATTTATACACCTGCGCTAAAAGAATTTTTGTAGCCCCTATATGATTTAAGGCCAAACACTACAAACCCGAGATGCTTTAAATCCAAACACTGTAAGTAAAGCCTCTCATCGATTGTCGATAAAGACAGGACATGAGATGACTAAATGCTACAAATTTCAACATATAAATCCACCACATTTTCCTACTCTTCTCGTCGTTTGTGTGAAGAGTTAAATGTGGTTTATCATTTTTTCAGATCTATAATACAAGCATAAAAATAGAAAGGGTGGTGAAGGTGATAGTTAGCAGCAGAGGAAGCCCAAGGAAAGAAAAGAAAAGAGTGATCAAGAATGGAAAACTTGCGTATAAAGAAGCCCAAGGAAAAAAAAGAGTGATCAAGAATGGAAAACCTATATTGCTTATTGCCCTCACTTCCCCTTCCTTCTGAAAAAGACATCCAAAGGAGCCATTTTTTCAAATCCATAAATTCGGACATGAGAAACTATAGCTGCCATTCCATTATTGTCTAATTCAATACCAAAAAATTTTGGGAGTATATATCTTACAAATACTCAAACATACTATTTTTTCAAAATTTTAGAAAATCTAAATGGATACTCATTATATTCAAAACCTCAAAAAGCTTCAAAAATTGTTTTTAGTCATCTTATAAATGGTACAAGAAAAGACAAAGTTTTACATGGGAATGACAATTTGTTATGTATAAAGGAAACACTTTCAAACATGAAACACTTGAGAAACCTTTCATGAGCTTCCACCAACCCAAGACCACCATGATTATTCATTTCCCTTTTTTCTTGGAAGAAAATCCATTTGGCATTGAAGGTAAAGTGAAACAAATAGTCTTTGCTTTGGCATTAAACCTGAAGGGAAAAAAAGAGTCTTTATTTTCATTTATGTATTTAGTTGTTTTCCCTCTTTTTTAGGGTTTGTTCTTAAGTTTTATTTATTTTATGTGCAGCTTTAATGAAAACAAAAAACTAACAACCATGAAAAAACCATAAAAGATCTCCCAAAATATATCCATAAATAGTATAATAAATAATGTGCAAGTGACCATGGACTTGACCATGGACTTCAATCCATAAGTAGGATATATGGGAAGAATCATCCACATAATTAATGCAGTTGTGGATGGAAGGAAAGTTGATCATCAATCCACTATCATGGAGGTTGAAGGTAAAATTCATGATAACCACATTTCCATATTAGTTGACTGAGGAGCTAGTTTGAGGAGCTAAGCACTCATTTGTATAATTACAAATAAGGACCAAGAGAAAGTAACATATTTTATTCCTGAATGTGAACTCAGCATAGATGGTCAAAGTACAAAGTTAGATATGAACATTTTACCTTTAGGATCTTATGATTTAATCATTGGAATGGACTAGTTGTAGAAACATAAAGTAATTTTAAACTGTTATGAAAAGTCACTTATTTACAGAGATGAAAAAAACATAGTTAGAACGATACGAGGGATCAGAAAACTAGTTTCGGTTAAGCAGATATCAACCATCCAATTTAAGAAATGTATGAACAAAGGTTGCCAAGTTTATGTTGTTCAGGTAATTAATCTGTTAGAAAAGGAAAACAAACCTAGCATAGAGGACTTTGCAGTCCTACATGGGTTTAGAGATGTATTTTTGGATGAAATACTGGAACTACCTCCAAGAAGAGAGATAGATTTCTCTATCGATCTACTACCTAGATCTTCCCTGATATCTAAGGCACCTTAAAGAATGAGTCTACTCGAATTAATGGAACTAAAAATTGAGATGCAAGAACTGTTAGATAAATAATATATCAAACCATGTGTCTCACCTTGGGGAGAACTGGTTCTCTTCGTTAAAAATAAATATGGGACCTTGAGACTATGCATTGACTATCGACAACTAAATAAGATGACAATCAAGAAAAAATATCCTTTACCCATAATTAATGACTTGTTTGACCAAGCTGGAGGAGCAAGGATATTCTCTAATTTAGATTTAAGGTATGGTTATCACCAAGTCAGAATAAAAGACGAATATATAAGTAAAACAACATTTATAACACGTTACAGACATTATGAGTTTGTCGTAATTCTATTTGGTATTACTAATGCACCAACCACCTTTATGTGTTTGATCAATAGTATATTCAGTCAATATCTAGATAAATTTGTGTTGGTTTTTATCGATGATATTTTATTTTACTAAAAAATGGAGGAAGAACATGAAGAACATCTGGAAATAGTATTTCATAGCTTAAGGAAACATAAGTTGTATGCAAAGTTTGATAAGTGCAACTTCTACCAAAGAATGATACAATACCTAGGACACGTGATATGTGAAGAGGGTATTGTAATTGATCTAGAGAACATAAAATCCATTATGGAATGGCCTATCCCTAAGGATGTAACAGACATCAAATAATTCATGGGAATTATTGGTTATTACTGAATATTTATCGAATAGTTTTCTAAGATCATGTATCCAATTACATCCCTACAGAAAAAGGGAATAAGATTTTCTTGGTCAGAAAAGTGTCAGGAAAACTTTAATAAATTAAAAGGACTGTTAACTACAACACCTATCCTAAGGGTAGAGGATCCCGATAAATATTTTATACATCGCGTGGATGCAAGCAAAGAAGGCTTGGGAGGTGTCCTAACACAGGATGGGCACGTCCTCTCTTACGAATCATGTAAACTAAAATAGCATCAACGAAATTATGTTACACATGATTTGGAGTGAGCAACCATAATTCATGTGTTGCAAATGTGGCAGCATTATTTAATGGGGAGAAGGTTTCTGCTACTAACTGACAACAGTTGTGTAAATTTTGTATTCAGTCAACCAGATCTCAATGCAAGGCAAGTGAGATGGATAGCCTTTTAAAGTGAATTTGATTTCGAAGTAAGACACATCAAAGGAAATGAAAGAAAAATTGCAAATGCTCTAAGTCAGAGGACTAACAGACTTAATGAGATAATTGTTAGCAAAGAAGAAAATGACATCGAACAAAGAATAAAATATACAAGATACAATCACGAAAATTACATCATCCCAACAACCAATTTATAAGAAAATGAAGGAAAACCGAACAAAATAGATCTGAGTTTAGATAAAAATGGACTTCTAAGGTTCAAAAACAGGTTGTATGTACCTAATTCTGCTAATTTAAAATCAACAATTATTAACGAATTGCACAAAAGGTCATATTCTGGTCATCTAGGATATAAGAAAATGATAATAGCCTTAATAAAATTGTTTTATTGGCCTAACATGAAGAATGAAACAGTTGAATATTTATCTAAATGCTTAGATTGTCAACAAGTAAAGGTTGAACATCAACATCTAGTCAGTCTGCTACAACCTCTACCTATACCATAATGGAAGTGGGAGATTATCTCATTGGACTTCATCACAGGTTTGCCTAAGACTCAAAATCAAACTAACTCGATTATGATAGTGATTGATAAACTAAACAAATATGCACATTTTATACTTGTGAAATCTACTTATAAAAAAATTAATATTGATGAAATTTTTATGAAAGAAATATTTAGATTGCATGGAATTCCTAAGATGGTGATCTCTTATAAACATGTCAAATTTACCTCAATGTTTTGGAAGGAATTATTTGCAGGATTGGATACTAACCTAAATTTCAACACAACCTACCAGGCACAAATGGATGGGAAAACTGAACGAACGAATTAGATTGTGGAAGACATGTTACGAATGTACGTGAGAATGAAACCAACTAAGTGGAAGGAGTACCTACACTTAGTTGAATTTTCTTACAATAATGGCTACTAGAAATCATCCAAGATGAGTCCCTTCGAAGCATTATATGGAAGGAAATGCAAAACCTCGATTAATTGGGATAATCCAGTCGATAGGCTTATGATGGGACCGAAATTACTTAAGAAAATGGAGAAAATGGTAAAAAGGGTACAACCAAATTTAAAGGAGGATGAAGGCCGATAGAAAAGCTACACAGATTTAAAAAGGAGACACCAAGAATTTCAAATTGGGGACCATGTATATATGAAATTCAAAGCAAGGAGGAGCTCTCTAAAGCTAGGAAATTGTTCAAAGTTGGCACCCAGGTTTTGTGGCCCCTTCAAGATTTTAACTTGAATTGGACACGTGGCGTATCAACTAGCACTTCTTGCAAACTTAAAAGTTCATAATGTTTTTCATGTTTCCTTGTTAAAAAAGTGTATTCATGATCCTACTCACATCATTGATTGGAACATAGTGCAGGTGGAACCAAAAGGTGATTTCCAAGCGGAACCTATGTGCATTCTGGACATGAAAGAAACAATACTATGGAACATAGCCATTTCCTAGGTAAAAGTGCAATGGAAGCACTTTATCCCTGAAGAGGCCACTTGGGAATTTGAGGAATATTTGCGAAAATCGTATCCAACCCTATTCTGAGAAAGAAATGAACACTGAGGAT
The DNA here is from genome assembly GCA_900067695.1 of Picea abies. NCBI lineage: Eukaryota > Viridiplantae > Streptophyta > Pinopsida > Pinales > Pinaceae > Picea > Picea abies. The sequence goes on from CBVK0104112739.1 coordinate 11,740, forward strand.
AGTGTTTTACTTAGGGGGAAGAAGATCTAATATACTCAAATTTTATAACATTAAATTCTAACTGAACTTTGAAATAAATTTCCATTTTGGAAAATTCAGATTTGGAAATTATTTACCATTTATGGCAAATTTGAATTTGGAATTTTGATTGTTGTAATTAATTATTTGATGACTGTTGGGCAAAGATTTCACTTTCCCAACCGTCCTGTTTTATTTGACACATGTGTAAGACAAAATTTTAATTGAATTAAATGTTGGAAGACAAATGGAACAACGAGGTTAAAAATAGCTAACCATGACTCCATGAGTGGGGAACATGTTTGAGTTACATCAAGGATGATTTTTACAAGTGGAAAATGTGGAATTTGATCACTAGTAGCCCTAAAAATCAGGGATTTGTAAAGCTGTGAATATCCCAACGAGGGAAGGAAAGACCTAGGCACAAGGATGCATATAAAAACAACATATGGAGGAGGCAAGACATTGCTTGGTATGTTGGGGAAAATAAACTATTTGTTGTTATGAGCATTGTTACTGTGAGGCAAAGGAATTTTTTATCTGTGGATGGTGACTATAGCTAAGGAGGATCATTCAATTTTTCCTTATGGACTCATGGTTAGGCTAGGGGGTGAAGAGGGAAAGTGAACTTGATTGTTTTGTTCTATGGTTGGGTGGAACGTGGTTTCTCCATTTGTATTCCAACATCATGTTTCAGATATGAATCTCCTCTTGTATTCTTTGTAAATGTTATATTATGGTTATTGTTTGTTAGGAATATGATTGAGTGTGTATTCATAAGTGAAATAAATTCTTAAAGGACTGTATGATCACGTTTCATATGGATTGGCATAGTTAAATAATACTATATTCATTGTTTGAGAAATGGTGGTGGTATATATATATAAGGAAGGGTAGAACTATTGTTATGTTCTTATTGAACATTGGATTATATATAATTTGCATTTGCTATTGAAATATGTAAATAACAATCACTGTATAGAAATTGTGCAATAAGGAATAAACTCAAATTGGTAAATAGAGAAATAATATTAGTCTGAATATATATCCTTTATATTATCTATTACCACATAAAGATAGTGATTCAGTAGACTACAAGTGTATTGCAAAAGTAGCTATCACATTCAAATGAATCTTGTTCAAAGTATTACAGTTGGAGTACTGTAGACCAAAACTCCACAACCTATTATTGTAATAAAAGCTCTAAGAAAGTACACACAAAATTCAGTATGTAACCGAAGTGGATGTGCGAATAGATTAGAACTCTAGTAACTTTTGAGAAAGATGTTTTATTCATCCAATTACCTCGATTTGCACAACCTGCAAAGGAAGAAAACTAAGAATAAGTCAAGGAAAATACTTAGATTGAGTCCTGATGAAGGTCCAGATCACCTCTGGTTCCTTGTGCGACAATATGTCCCTGATTCAGGAGGAGGAGGAGTGGACCCAAACCGATTGATGGGTACACTCGCAAAATAGAAAAGGGCCCCATCATTAATTTCATGTATCCGTGCATAGAAATTTCACTTATAAAATAGAGAAAACAACAGTAAGAAATTATCATTGAAATAGACCATGCATGGATTCATCAATAGGAAGCACATTTTAATAATCCTTCAAAACCTATGTAGAGGAACAAACAAAGGGAAGGAGTCGATTGTGGAAAAGACAGCGTTA
>CBVK0104112764.1:0-13831 GCA_900067695.1 Picea abies
TTCTTTTCTTCAACCATGTCTCTCACAAAGTGATACTGAACATAAATATGCTTTGTCTTTGAATGATAAGTTGGGTTCTTTGCCAAGAATACTGCACTTTGATTGTCACAATCGAACCTCACCGCTTGTTGTACCAAACCAATACCTGAACACAATCACTGTAACCATATTTCTTCCTTGCTTGCATGAGTGGCTACCATGTATTTAGCTTCTGTAGTTGAGAGTGCCACTATAGCCTGTCTTTTTCTCGTCCACCCGATTGCTCCTCCAAATAGGTTAAACACATACCCACTAGTAGATCTTTTGTGATCCAGATCTCCAACCTAGTCTACATCAACACAGCCATGTATGTCCACCACTCTGTCTAATCTTGGTCTTCCTTGGTAGCATAATCCATAATTGGCAGTGCCATGCAAATACCTGAAGACCCTCTTTACTGTTGTCCAATGCTCATTCCCTATTTTTGACATATACCTGCTCAAAACTCCCACTGCATGTGCAATGTCCAATCTAGTACAAACCATTGCATACATCAAACTTCCAACTGCACTGGCATAAGGAACATGGGACATGTCCTCTTCTTCTTCCTATGTCTTGGGACACTGATCTGCATATAAATTTACACCTATAGGAATAGGAACCTTGATTGGTTTACTTACATGCATATTAAACCTCTGCAATATCCTCGCAACATATTTTCTCTGATTCAACCAGAGTTTCTTGTTTGCACAATCTCTTTTAATCTCCATTCCCATAATGAAGTTAGCAGCATCGAGATCCTTCATGTAAAATTTGGAGAATAGCTACAATTTCACCTCCTTGATAACATCCATGTTATTTCCTACCAATAGCATGTCATAAACATACAACACTACATAAATGAAGTAATTACCAACCTTCTTGGAATATACATAGTGATAGTCCCTTCTTCTCACAAATCCCAATCCAAGGATGCATGTGTTAACTCCTAAAATAAACCTAGTAGTTTTATTTGAGTCTTAGGTGATAGCATGGTCATGACAAAAGGTCACATTTAAATTTTTGAGGTTTAGAGTTCCAAGTATAGGGAATAAGTCATAAATTCCAAAGAAGTAAAGGGATTTGTCATTCATTATGTTTAAAAATCAAGAAAAATATTTTCGATGGCTAACTATTGTTTTCAAGTATGAGGTAACCCCCTGAAAGTAGGTACTTTCCACGGCTTACAAGGCAGATCAAAGGCACACTTAGCCCCCAAAAGTGCAAGCCAACAATTTTGCCAGCACATCAGCCAAAGCCCAAATGTAGAAAAAGTACAAGTGTCTTCAAGTTATGATGATCGTTTTGATGTGCGACTTGGCACGATTACATTATCTTAGCTCCCGGTTTGAAGACAATAATTCATTTTTGGGCTCTAATCCTCATGCAAAAGGTCTGAAACCTCTGTATTTTCAAATAAATCGCCTAGTAATGATTTCAATGACCCAATTTTCTCCAAATCTCTATCACCATAGGTATCAGGGTAATCATTCCAAATTCAAATTAATCGATGCATGAGTTCCTATAAGAAACATGAGTTTTCTACATTTGGTAACAAGAAGAGTTTTCCTCACCACCTCAGACTTCCTCCATTGGTGAGATCTTTTTGTTTCAGGTGCTTTGATAGGTCATTTTATTTTCTAACAGTTTTGAATATGGGTCGAAAGCAAGGTGGTCCTCCTCTCAGGAAGGAATTGGACAATGTCAAGTATCTTGAATCTCGTCCAGAGATCCATCATATGTTCTTAGATGTAGGTTGCCTCACATATGTCTAGAATTTGCAGGCTGGATACCATCAGGATGTCACAAAGGCTTTTGCAAAAACCTATGATGGGTTCAAGGTGACAATTGGCCCCTTGGAGATGAAGATCGATGAAGTGAGCATAGAAACTGCTACAGAAATTCTAGGAGAAGGACATAGATGGTTCAAGACAACCATCACTAAAAACCTAGAGTTCAGACCATATCTAAAACCAAATTTTCAGGATATCATTTGGAAGAGGGACATCCCTACATCACACCTGGAGGAGAAGTGGCAGATTCTACTCAAGGCCATACAAGTCTACATAACCTATGAGGGGAGATATGACAGAGTGATGTTATATCATTTCAATCTAATGGATCATTTTACAAACAAATTTCCACTCAATTTTCCATATTACTTCCACAAAAGCCTAACCAAAATGTCTCATAAGGTCCAGAATGAACCAAACAAGATACATAATACTATGTTCCATTTTGGCCTCATCAAGATGATAATTGTGGAAGAGCTCAAAAGGAGAGAGAGGACCTAGGAGCATATCCTCTTTTGGGGAGGATTTGAGTTGGAGACTCAACCAGAGAATAACAAGAAGTCAAAGAAGAAGTCTCTAACACCTCAAAGTAGTTCAAGGAGAAGGAGAGACATCACTCCGATGCAAACAAAGGAACCAATATCTAGTTCCAAACAGAAGAGAGCAAGGAAGAAGTTGATTTTAAATGAAATTGTAGAGCAAGATTCACCAAAGCAGACCAATGTTCTAAACCTACCTTACTCAGAATTTGAGTCTGAACCAACTATAGAAGAAGCTCCAGGTGATCAGACTATGGATCCAGACATGGAGGAAACAACACAAACTGAGGTGTTTACCACTTTTTAGATCGATGAAGCATCTACCAAGAAGAAAATCAACAAGTCAACAAAGATTCAAAACCTGAAAGAAAAGATAGCAAAGCATGAGGTGTTAGAGAGGATTATCAAGGGCAGATATGAAACTTTGTCAAAGAATGTTGCCAAAACTAGAGATGCCTTTGAAAGGCTAGCACTCATACATGTGAAGGAAAAGAAGAAAAGTAAAAAGATTATGAATCATAATCACAAGTTTAGTAAGATTGCTAGATTTTTGAAGACCAAGATTAAAATGATGAAAACAAAGCCAAGCACTTTTTCTCGTCTTCAGATTTTAGCTGCAGCAGCTGAAAACCTACATCAAGAGTCTTCCAAATAATGCAAGGAAAACTCCAATTTTGAACTGTTTTCTTTTTTGTTAAACCCAGGACTTTCAACGGATAACTCACACTTTTTCAGGAAAAATAAGTCATTGAATCCCAAGACTTTTGGTGGCTAATTCCACCTGTCCCAGGCTATTAAGCCACTGAAACTGCGAGAATTTGTTTTTGAAGATTTTGAGCTCGAGGAAGAAGTTTTTTTATGACATGAAGCCTAAGGGAGTTTCAAATTAATTCCTACACGCAATTCGGCAACTTGTTTCAGAGTTTTGAGGCATCATACAAGGTGGATAGGTTCATGGTTATCCTATTGCTGTTGAAAATTGTCTACATGTGTTAAAAGTCATCTACAACTGTTGAAAGAAGATATCATCCATCTCATTACACACCATATCATTAGCGAAGTTGTCAAAGACCAATAAGACCGAAGACAAATCGAATTTTGGAAATGGATTTAATCCATACATATTGTAAAATTGTTGTAATGATTTCTATCTTTAGCATAACAGATCCATACTTTCAGGATCTGGAATAGTATTATAAAGGCTATAAAGCCTGTAAATTTTATAGACTGATGGTTCGAGTTTGGAGACTAAACTATACTTCTTTTGTAATAAAGATTTCTGGAATATAATACAGATACAAAAGCTTCTTTCTCAATTACTATCATATTGTCATCTTCTTTCTATTTTTGTATTTTGAATGATTACTTTTATTCTAAGTTTGTCTAATTGCAAGTGACTATCATCTCACCCTGTCAATTCATAAAGACTGATTGAATAGTAATCGGTGCTATTTTTATTCAGCCCATCATATATATGGTTTGGTTGATAAATATAGTCTTCTTCACCCATCAAGTTCAGTTATTCATCTGATTATTAACTCTTGAAATCCTTCTATTACCTGGTTATATATATTTGAGTGTCTTGAGAGAGAACCAGTTGGTTAAGTTATCCCATTTGATCCAAAAAACACATAAAACCAAAACATACTTTAAGTTACTAGGCTTCTTCAAGCTACAACTTGAGAAGGACTCTTGGAGTGATAACAAATTGGCGTCGTTGTCGGGGATCGAAGACAGAAGTTGAAGAAAGATTCCCTGGGGAACAACATTAGAACTACTCCTTAATGATAGACAAGGATTAGACATTACATTGGTTGTAATCATCTATCTGGCGACTCCAGTATGTTCACTTTGGATCTTAAAAGAATCAACACCAGGGCGAATCCACATGAATCATCTGTTACACCAGTATCAAATCCAAAGCTGATTCTCAGAAGAGGAATATCATTTCAAGGTCAGACTTCAAAATCAGGTACTAAAAGTAATCTTCTTTCTCATTATAAGAAATCAATAGCAGAAAACAATGAATCTTCTTCCTCTAAGATTGTCAATGAAAGATCAATTGTAACAACTGTAGAAGAATGAATTGTTGAAAATGTTATTGTAGAAGAACCAATTGTTTCTTATCAAGGGGAAAATGTCATTGTAGAAGAAGTGTTAGGCTCTAATCTAGTTGAAGAATCATCTAAGACCTTAGAAATAAATCACATATCCTCATATCTTGAGTCTTTTCACTCACAACAAGAAGAAGACCATATAGATATCCACACTATCCTTCTTTCTATAGAGCATATTCTTCAAGAGCTATCTGCTAAAGGTGAAGAAAAATTAGTTGAACAACTTGAAAATTTCTATATAGCCTCATATCAAACTTCTTTCCCATCAGAAGAATGCCCCCCTTTTAAATTAAATCCTCCCATTGTTGAAGAATCTGATAAAATTCTATCACCTCTCTCACCAATAGTCATTATGGCTGCACCTACTCCATTGACCAAAATGCAATGAATTCTAGCTGCTAGATATGCACCTCTTGTTTTACAAAATCCACCTGCAACCATGCCTACTGGTGATTACCAAAAGTATATGCCAAAATTCACAGGAGAGGGAGATGTAACTATAGAGGAACATATAGAAGCATTCTATAGCTATGATGAGAACTTAAACATAGAAGATGATGATTTATAGACCAGAGTCTTTGTCCAGAGCTTGGATGGTCATGCTAGTAAGTGGTTCAAGGAACTTCCTGTTGGTTCTATAGCTGGAATAGAAGAGTTGGAAGATATCTTTTTGAAACACTGGAGAGATAGGAGAGACTTCTTGTACTATATCATAGATTTTGGAAATATTAAGAAAGAAAATGGTGAATATGTATCTGATTTCACCAAGAGATTCAACAAAATGTATAGTAAAATACCTGCAAAAATCAAACCTACAGATACCTCTGCCAAAATCACTTATGCCAACTCATTTGACTCTGAATTTTGTTTGCTGTTGAGAGAAATAAGGTCTGCTACATTCTCCTTGATGCAAGATGTTTCCCTTGAAGTAGAGTCAAATATCTTAGTTTATCATAAGTTAAAGGGAAATGTTGATAGAAAGAAGTAGAAGGAAGAAGCCTCTTCCTCATCAAATTCAAATCCTAAGATAGACAAATTGGCTAAGATGCTAGAGTCATTAACCTCAGAAATGTCCAAGATAAAGATTGAAAATAAGCAGTCTGCCAAGGGAAAAGGTTCCTATGAATACACTCACAGAAATCCAAATCAGAATCCTAATACTTTTAGGAGAAATAACCAATAGGTACAGATCTTGAAGAGAGAGAGAGAAATCCCACAGAAGATCAGAAGGTAAAATCTCCTCTCGAAAATATTGTGATGGATGAAAAGGAAGATGATTTTCAAGAAGAAGAAGAAGATAATATTCATTGAGTTGGAGATGATGCAAAGAAATATTATCTAACACAGAATGACTATGAAGAAGCATTAATGAATGAACAAATAAATGAGATTTATGATGATAATGGTGTTTTTCAAATTGATGATAAGAACAGATACAATTTAATATCCAAGTCCAATACTGCAAAATAGAGTGCACCAGCTCCTCCCAAGAAGATTGTTGCTCCTACCAAACAACAAAATCAAAAAGATCAGATTCCTAATGACCAGCAGATTGCTTTGAAAGCCCCTTCAAATGAGGTAAAACTTTTTGACAAAACCTCTTATTCTTTCACTTTTGAAGCTGAGATACAAAAAATCAAAATCCCCATCCCTTTGGTTGAATTAATGAAAAATGAATCATTCAAGAAAGATATCCTCAAGACTCTTAATCCAAAATCCATATCTTCCTTTGCTGATATCCTTAATATACAAGATGACAAGCCCACCATTGTCTTAGGTCAAATGATAGAGGATAGAGATGAAAGTTTTCCACCTTTTTATATCTCTCTGAACATTCATGAAAAAATATTGCATAACTGCCTGCTAGAATCTGGAGCCTCTCACAATTTAATGCCAAAGGAAGTTATGGATGATCTTGGACTAGAAATTACTAAAACTTACCATGATATTTTCTCATTTGACTATAAGAAAGTTAAATGTCTCGGGTTGATCAAATATTTGGCAGTAACTTTAACTCAAGCATCTATGAAAACTATGGTCATGGATGTAGTTGTAGTAGATATTCCACCCAAATTCGGATGTTTGTTATCAAGATCATGGATGAAGAGGTTAGGAGGAACCCTTCAAATGGACCTTTCATATGCTACTATTCTTGTTTTTGGAGGAAATAAGAGACTATACAGAGTCACAACTTGCCTACATTATCAATGATGAACAAAATCCAGCCAACCATCCTATTTACTCAGTTGACACAGGTATGGGATCTTGCATATTACAGATTGATGGTTCACTGTCAGATTCATTGTTGCTTAAAAGGCCTGGGGTTCAGTCCATAGAGGTAGGAGAAGATGATCTTTGGAGTATGTTCTTTGATGGGGAATGTACTAAAGAGATTGTTGGAGCAAGGGTTGTATTTATTTCACCATCTAAAGAAACTACACATTTTTCATTCAAGCTTGACTTCAAATTCACTAATAATATTGCAGAATACGAGGCTCTGCTCTTAGGTTTGAATGCTACAAAATAAATAAAGATTAAATGGCTGCAAGCATATGGAGATGTTGATTTGATAATTAAACAGGTAAATAAGTCTTTCCAAGCCAAGCATGTGAGGCTGGAAGCTTACAGAGATGAGGTTCTCAATTTGATTGTTTCTTTCACTAAATTCAAGATCTCATATATTCCTAGGGCCATGAATTAGTTGGTTGATTCATTGGTTGTTTCAGCTAGTACTTTCATACCTCCTTTGCCCCCAAAGCTGAATTATGAAATTTAGGTAAAGTATAGGCCTTCTTTACCTGATAATGTTAAATTCTGGAAGGTATTTGAGGATGATGCAGAGCTAAGTAGGTTTCTAGGAGTGATGGATGAGTATTCAGATTTACAAATTGATCAGGAAAATGAGCATGATGAAGAGGCTCAAAAGCCCAAATTTAGAAATAAAATTGGATCCCATGAAATTGTGCAGCTCTCTACTAACCGTATCCCCAAAGGTTTGGTTCCCTTAGAGAAACTTTTTTATCATAATGATGTTGCCATTAAACTAGAAAAGAAGGAGGAAGATTCTGATGTGTTTCAGTTTAATGTAGCAAATGAAGAGAACCCCAAGTATGTTAATATAGCCTCTCATTTGACTGATAAACAAAAATCTAAATATGGTGTGTTGTTAAAGGAATTTTATGATATATTTGCATGGTAGTATAGCGATTTGAAGACATACAATACAAAGATCATACAACATAAAATCCCTTTGAACAAAGACACAAAACCTTTCAGACGGAAACTCAGATCATTCAACCCAATGTTGTTGCCTACTATGGAGAAAGAAATAAAAAAAATGTTAGATTCCAAGATCATCATCCCTCTTAGATATTTTGAATGGATTGCCAACCTTGTTCCTTTTAGAAAGAAAAATGGTGAAATTAGACTCTATGTAGACTTTAGGAATTTAAACAAATGCTTTAGAAAAGATAATTACCCATTGCCTAAGATGGAACATATTCTGCAAAAACTTTTTGGAGCCAGTGTCATGTCATTTATTGATGGCTTCTTAGGGTATAATCAAATTGTATTCCATCCAGATGATAGAGAAAAAATGGCCTTTACCACACCATGGGGTACATTCATGTACAAAAAAATTTCATTTGGATTGATGAATGCGAGAACCACATTTTAGAGGGCAATGGGCATTGCATTTGTAGGGGGAAAAGACAGATTTGTTTTAATTTATCTTGATGATATCACAGTTTTTTCACACATCCATGAATACCACTTGCAACATCTAAGAAATACATTCTTGAAATGCAGAAAGTATGGCATTTCTTTAAATCCCAAGAAATCTCATTTTGCACTCAGAGAAGGAAAATTTCTTAGGCATATTGTGTCTGCAGATGGGGTGAATATTGATCCAACAAGAGTAGAAGAAACTCATAAATTGTCTCTCCCTAGATCCAAAAAATATATGCAATCTTTCCTTGGAACCATAAATTTCATCAAGAGGTTTATTACAAATTTTGCAGAGCTTACTAAACATATCGCATGCATGTTGAGAAAGGATTCTGAAGTAAAGTGGACAGAGGAGGCTAGACATTCTTTTGAAACTATCAAAGAGGCTATTATGACATCCCCTATCTTAGTTAGCCCAAATTTTGATAAAGATTTTTATATTTTCTCATTTCCTTCTAATGTTACAATTGCAGCAGTGTTGTTATGGAAAAATGATGATGGGCATGAGTAGCCAGTAGAATTTTTCATCAAGGTTTTGAGCAATGTTGAATTCAAATATGACCCAATTGAAAAACATGCTTATGCACTAATCAAATCACTCAAATATTTCAGGATCTATATACTACAGGCCAAGGTAATAGCATATGTTCCTTCTAGCTCTGTGAAAGATGTCCTTGTTCAGCCTGACATTGATGGGAAGAGAAGCAAGTGGATTTCTAAACTGATTGAATTTGATATTAAGATTAAGCCAATCAAACTTATAAGAGGCCAAGGACTTGCCAAACTTCTTGCAGAGGAGAATTGTAAAATGCTAGAGATAAATTTTGTTGGAGTAAATGCACAAAGTATGCGGTCTCAGATTTCAGAAGATAAACTCACTTATGATTTGCAAGTATCTTCTCACTTGGCTAATTGTGAATGGTACGGTCACATAATATATTTTTTTCAAAATCTTACAGCTCCTCCAGACATGATCAAAACACAGGTGAGAGATTTGAAACTTAAATCCATTAAATTATGCATAAATGACAATATGTTATTTTGGAAAGATCCCTCAGGTGTACTTTTGAGATGCATCAACAAATAAGAATCAATCCAAACTATGCCAAAATTTCATAGCAGTGAGTGTGGTGGACACCATTATTGGAAAACCACTACTCACAAAATTTTGAGAGCCGAATATTATTGGCCTTGTTTGTTTTATGATGTATGTGATTATGTCAAGGCATGTTATAGGTGTCAAAGGTTTGTAGGTAAGAAGAAATTGAAATCTCTTCCCCTTAAACCTATTGTGGTCACAGGCCCTTTCCAACAATGGGGTTTGGATTTCATAGGGGAGATTCATCCACCTTCCAGCAATCAACATAGATGGATTCTAGTTTCCACTGACTACTTCACCAAGTGGATTGAAGATATTCCTACTAGGAATGCTAATCACACTGTGATCATAAATTTCCTATATGATCACATATTTTCCAGATTTGGCTGCCCAAAAAGATTAGTCATAGACAATGTTGTTGCATTCAATGATAAGGCTTTGGTGAAGTTATGTGAAGACATGGGAATTCAGTTAGTGAATTCTACATCTTACTATCCACAAGGTAATGGCCTTGTTGAATCATCAAATAAAATTCTGGTAAGAATTATTAAAAAGTTGCTTGAGCAGAATACAAGGGGCTAGGATTCAAAACTAAAATTTTATTTGTGGGTTGATAGAGTGACCAATAAGAAATCAATTGGCACATCTCATTTCAAAATAGTATATGGCATTGAGGCTATCTTTCCAATTCAACTTGCATTACCAGTAGCCAAATTTCTTCAAGAGTTAGATTCTGAGCCAAATGACCTTACCAAAAGGATTCTTCATTTGGTAGAGTTGCAACAGGTTAGAGAACAACTGTTGGAGAAAACAAAATTGCATTAGAGGATGATGAAAGAGAATTTTGACAAGAAAGTGAAGGCAAACATCTTCAAAATAGGTGACCTGGTTTTAAAGTGGGATGTAGCAAGACAAGACAAAGGTAAACATGGAAAATTTGATGCATTGTGGACAGGTCCATTCATTATTGCACAGGTACAACAGAAAAACACTTTTGTTCTCCAAAATATGGAAGGTGAAGAAGTCACAGGTGGCCCATTCAATGGGTGTTTTCTCAAACTTTATTTCTCATGAGGCTTTCTCAAGCCTTACTCTATTGTAAATATTTATGTTTAGTTTTTCATTTTTAGTTTGTTTGTCAAAATAACTCCATGCCCAATGGAATACTAAGTCAAATCAGTTTTGAGTCTTAGGTGATAGGAAGGCTACTGAGTCAATAAAGGTTCTTGAAACCTCATAAGGAGGATTTCATCCCTAATAGGAGCTAGATGTTATCTCCTAAAATAAACCTGTTGGTTTTATTTGAGGCTTAGGTGATAGCATGGTCATGATAAAAGGTCACATTTAAATTTTTGAGGTTTAGAGTTCCAAGTATAGGGAATACGTCATAAATTAAAAAGAAACAAAGGGATTTTCATTCATTATGTTTAAAAATCAAGAAAAGGATTTTCGACGGCTAACTATTGTTTTCAAGAATGAGGTAAGCCCCTGAAAGAAGGTACTTTCGACGGCTTACAAGGAAGATCAGAGGCACACTTAGCCCCCGAAAGTGCAAGCCAACAATTTTTTTCAGCGCATCATCCAAATCCTGAATGTAGAAAAAGTACATGTGTCTTCAAGCTATGATGACCGTTTTGATGTGTAACTTGGTGCAATTACATGATCTTAGCTCCTAGTTTGAAGACAATCATTCATTTTGGGCTCTAATCCTCATGCAAAAGGTCTGAAACCTCTGTCTTTTCAAATAAATCACCCAGTAATGATTTCAATTACCTGGTTTTCTCCAGATCTCTGTCACCATCGGTATTAGGGTAATCATTCCAAATTCAAATTAATCGATGCATGAGTTCCTATAAGAAACATGGGTTTTCTACATTTGGTAACAAGAAGAGTTTTCCTCACCACCTCAGACTTCCTCCATTGGTGAGATATTTTTGTTTCAGGTGCTTTGACAGATCATTGTATTTCCTAACAGTTTTGCAGATGGGTCGAAAGCAAGGTGGTCCTCCTCTCAGGAAGGAATTGGACAATGTCAAGTATCTCGAATCTCATCCAGAGATCCATCAAATGTTTTCAGATGTAGGATGCCTCACATATGTCCAAAAATTGCAGGCTGGATACCATCAAGGTGTCACAAAGGCTTTTGCAAAAACCTATGGTGGGTGCAAGGTGACAATTGGCCCCTTGGAGATACAGATCGATGAAGTGAGCATAACAGTTGCTACATAAATTCCAGGAGAAGAACAAAGATGGCTCAAGAAAACCATCACTAAAAACCTAGATTTTAGACCATATCTAAAACCAGAGTTTCAGGATATCATTTGGAAGAGGGACATCCCTACATCACACCTGGAGGAGAAGTGGTAGATTCTTCTCAAGGTCATACAAGTCTACATAACCTGTGAGGGGAGATATGACAGAGTGATGTTATACCATTTCAAGTTGATGGATCATTTTATAAACAAATTTCTACTCAATTTTCCATATTACTTCCACATAAGCCTAACCAAAATGTCTCATAAGGTTCAGAATGAACCAAACAAGATACATAATACTCTGTTCCATTTTGGCCTCATCAATATGATAATTGTGGAAGAGCTCAGAAGGAGAGAGAGGACTTGGGAGCATCTCCTCTTTTGGGGAGGATTTGAGTTGGAGACTCAACCTGAGAATAACAATAAGAAGTCAAAGAAGAAGTCTCTAACACCTCAGAGCAGTTCAAGGAGAAGGAGAGCCATCACTCTATTGCAAACAAAGGAACCTATATCCAGTTCCAAACAAAAGAAAGAAAAGAAGAAGCTGGTTCTCAATGGAACTGCAAAGCAAGCTTCACCAAAGCAGGCCAATGTTCTAAACCTACATTACTTAGACTCTAAGTCTGAACCAGCTATAGAAGAAGCTCCAGGTGATTAGACTATGGAGCCAGACATGGAGGAAACACCACAGACTGAGGTGTTTACCAGTTTTTAGATCAATGAAGCATCTACCAAGAAGAAAATCAGCAAGTCAACAAAGATTCAAAAGCTGAAAGAAAAGATAGCAGAGAAGGAGGTGTTAGAGAGGGTTATCAAGGCCAGATATGAAAATTTGTCAAAGAATGATGCCAAGACCAGAGAGGCCTTTGAAAGGCTAGCACCCATACATGTGAAGGAAAAGAAGAAAAGTAAAAAGATAATGAATCATGATCACAAGTTGAGTAAGATTGCCATATTTTTGAAGACCAAGATTAAAATGATGACAACAAAGCCAAGCACTCATTCTCATCTTCATATTTTAGCTGCAACAGCTGAAACCTACATCAAGAGTCTTCCAAACAATGCAAGGAAAACTCCAATTTTGAAGTATTTTATTTTTTGTTAAACCAAGGACTTTTGGCGGATAAATCACACTTTTTCAGAGAAAATAAGCCACTGAATCCCAAGACTTTCGGTGGCTAATTCCACCTGTCCGAGGCTATTAAGCCACCGAAACTGCGAGATTTTTTTTTTGAAGACTCTGAGCTCGAGGAATAAGGGTTTTGACAACATGAAGCCTAAGGTAGTTTCAAATGAATTCCCACACACAATTTAGCAACTTGTTTCAAAGTTTTGAGGCATCATACAAGGTGGACAGGTTCATGGTTATCCTATTACTGTTGAAAATTGTCTATAGGTGTTGAAAGTTATCTCCAGCTTTTGAAAGAAGATATCAGCCATCTCATTACACACCAGATCATTAGTTCAGCTGTCAAAGACCAAGAAGACTGAAGACAAATCGAATTTTGGAAATGGATTTAATCCATATATATTGTAAAACTGTTGTAATGATTTCTATTTTTAGCATAACAGATCCATACTTTCAGGATCTGGAACAATATTGTAAAGGCTATAAAGCCTGTAAATTTTACAGACTGATGGTTCGAGTCTGGAGACTAAACTATACTGCTTTTGTAATAAACTTGTCTTGCATATAATACATATACACAAGATTCTTTCTCAGTTACTATCAGATTGTCATCTTCTTTCTATTTTTGTATTTTGAATGATTACTTTTATTCTAAGTTTGTCTAATTGTAGGTGACTGTCATCTCACCCTGTCAATTCATAAACATTGTTTGAATAGTAATCTGTGTTATTTTTATTCATCCCATCATATATATGGTTTGGTTGATAAATATAGTCTTATTCACCCACCAAGTTCAGTTATTCATCTGATTATTAAATCTTGAAAGCCTTGTCTTACCTGGTTATATATATTTGAGTGTCTTGAGAGTGAACCAGTTGGTTAAGTTATCCCATTTGATCCAAAAAACACATAAAACCAAAACATACTTTAAGTTACCAGGCTTCTTCAAGCTACAACCTGAGAAGGACTCCTAGAGTGATAACAATATGTGTCAAAATTTTGGTACCACATCCTAGGTGATTTCTTCAGACCATATAGTGACTTCTTTAGCTCACAGACCAACTCTTTCTTTCCCTTCACTACAAAGCCTTATGGCTGCTTCATGTAGATTTCTTCTTCCAGATCCCCATGTAGGAATGTTGTCTTCACATCCAT
>CBVK0104112766.1:0-14626 GCA_900067695.1 Picea abies
GAAGGAAGCACCAACTCCCTAGTTTCTCTAGCACCAACTAGAAGGAAGCACCATCTCCCTATGTTCAAGCACCCACTTGAACCTTTGAGGACACCAGTCCTCCCTAGCTCCTCCCAACCACCCTGAAATATAAATCTTTGCTACTGAAACTTATTACAGTGATATGATGTTCAACAATGGCTTACCAGACTTATCAATGTTCTGTTGCATTTCGTTGCTCTGTCTGCCTCATTGCCTTTCTGCACACATCACTTGCACTGTCTGTTCTTCCGCTTTTTATTTTCTATGCTCCATGTCCATTCACTGCACAGTTCCTCTTCTGTGCTATTCAGCTGCTGCACTCTCCTCCTTATTCACACATGAATCACCTTCACCAACAACAACCACAACAACCACCAACAACAACAACACCCTCATCTCTTCTCTATACCATGTATATATAGCTTCTATGCATCTTGTGCATGCAATATTTTCCATTCCCATGCAATCTCATACCGCGCCAATCTCCTCCACCTCTCAAGTGCTCTACGTGATCATCATCGTAACTCTTCAACTTCTTTGGTTGTTTTCCCACACGTTCAGCATCACTGGATGTTATGTTGAGATTCCTCAGCCTCTCTGGCAGTTGGGACTCTTCATCTTCTCTGTGACAGTCGAGCTCACCTTCTCTATTTTAGTTACAGGCTTCCACGCTCATCCATCTATCAATCCCTTCTAAAAGTAGTCTTCCTTCACTTGGACGAAGCTTGGAGAATCTTCATCTCCTCTGGCGATCACACAGGGGTTTCTTTGAATTCTCTAATAGACGCCATCAATGGTTTCTGGTAGTTTTACTGTGTCGTGCATCAGTAGCCCTCTGATCAACACTTGATCTGACAGTTCAGATTATATCGCGATTTCACCTATCACGATATCGAGATTCCTAATGTCAATTTTCTTTGACATGTCTAACTCTCAATCCCCGATACCTCTCCATTAACTGGAATCAACGGTCTAGATTTTATCTTGATTCAGCGGCTACGATTTGAGTCACAATTTTTCATATCGAGAAATTGGGATTCCTGTTGCAATGTTTCTTTGACATTTCCAAAACGCGATCCTCGAAACTCCAACGTGGTGTCCATCTGCTGACGTCAAACGTGGATTGACACGTGTTGAATACTACCACGTGTCACTCTGATTCATGACTTACATGTGCCTGAAATGTTGAATTAGTCTAACACTTGTCATTAATTGGTTGTGCCACATGTTCCTAGCTGACGTGGTCTACTAACGTGAGTCAAGTCGACGGTCTAGATCACATCTTGATCTGACGGTTCAGGTTCAGTCGAGATTTCACACATCGCGATTTCGGGATTCTTGATGTCAATATTCTTTGACATCTCCAACTCTCGATCCTCGAAACCCCGACAGGGAGTCGGATCAACGGTCCACATAACCCCTTGAGATGGACAATCCTCCTACTTCCGGGATTTGTGAGCCCTCTACTCCTTGCACTTTTTAAAGATCGTGTAGGTTTTCCTCGATCCAACGGTGGTCGGACCCTATGCTCAGATATGACGCCTATAACTTCAATTAGCCCTCCGGTTGAGCTCGTGGTCCACGTGACCTCCCCCTATATGACCGCAGCCAAACATCCTCATCGGGGTTTCAGACTTTCCAATGTCGAAACATGTATGTCCTCAGGATTCGCGATCCCTTGAATCCCAACGTGCTCTTTACGCACTAGCTCTCCTGGCTAGGCTCCTGGCCCATATGATCATTATCCCCATAACCGCAGTCTTACCACTCGTCGGGGTTTTGATATTTTCAATGCCGCAATGCATTGGCTCACGGGATTCCCGATATGTGAAACCCCGATGAGTCAACCCTCCTTTCGAGATTTCACCTTGGCTTTTCCCAATGGTAAACCTCTTGTAGCTCCTATCCGATCTGACGGCTAACGGGATTTCTGAATGAGATCCAACGGCTCTCGATCTCTCCCTTCTATAGGCTTCTCCTGAGCTCCTTCTGGACATAGAAACCAACGGTCTAGATCTTCTTCTTCAGCCGATCTGACGGCGACTGTTCTCCCTCTTGAGCCTTGCACACTTTCCTCCCAACCTTGGGAGAATTACAAGTTCTCAATGGCCTCAACCTTTGTCTTCCTTCTCCTCTGCGAACTCTTGTATCTTGAGCTTTGCTCCACACATTCTCCTTGACGCTGTTCCTCCTGAGCTTTCAATTCTGAATCCCCAAGGGATTCTTGGACTTCTACGCCTCTGCAGAGTCTTCAGATGCACACTCAGTGTTGTCTCTCTTGAGCTTCTTACACGCTCAGATCCCTAAGGGATTTTATTCTTCTTCCTTTCTCCTGCAGATAGAGAAATATGGATGCCCTTAATTTTATCCTTCTACCTGTTAAACACACTGCATTTGACTCTGCGCTAATTCCTCCTGAGCTTATGTTGTTCTTGTTTTTCCATCGATGCACACTCTGATCCTTCCATCTTCACTGTTGTACTTGCCATCAATGACAAGCATACTCTACCTGTTAAACATTTTCCAACATAAGAATCATAGCCAAACACTCTAAGATGTTGAAGAGAGGGTTTATTTCCAATCCATACCTTGTGTGGAGTTTTATCATCCAACACTGATGAAGGTGATCGATTGACTAGGCAACATGTTCTACCCACTGCCTCTACCCAGAATTCTTGTCCTAACTTGGCACCGTCGAGCATGCTCCTTGATTTTTCCATCAGTGTCCTATTCATCTTTTCTGTAACTCCATTCTGCTGAGGTGTGTATGGAGTATTCTTCTACCTTGCTATACCACACTTCTTATAGAATTCTTTGAATTCATTTCCACAGAATTCTCCACCATTATCTGTCCTCAATACCTTTATTTTCTTCTCTGTCTAATTTTCTACCAGAGCCTTAAACTCTTTAGATTTATCAAATACCTCATATTTCTTTCTAATAAAATAAATCCATGTGTTCCTTGAGAAATCATCTATGAATGAAACATAATACACAGATTTACCTAGGGATGGAACATGAACAGGTCCAAACACATCACTATGTATCAAATCTAAGACCCCCTTTGATCTTGTAGCACCAGATGGGAATCTTACTCGATTCTGTTTACCATATATGCAATGTTCACAGAAATCAAAATCTAGAGTACAATTAGACATACCTTCAACCATACCTTTACCGTGTAGTGTTCGAAGGCCCTTATCTCCAATATGCCCCAGTATTTGATGCCACAACATGGTCTTCTTTTCTAGGACAGTATTGGTCTTGTCTCCTTCATTTTTCTTCTCAGGGACAACATAACTATTACACCCATTATTATAAGTGTTTCCCAACAAATTGTACATAGTTCCACACCGAACTCCTCTCATCAACACCATTGCTCCTCGTACCATCTTTTAAGTGCCCTTTCCAAATATAGTATTCACTCCTACATCATCCAACTTGCTTAAAAATATTAGGCTCCTGGCTAGTTTTGGAATGTGCAGAACCCCAGGGAGAGTTCTAATCCTTCCATATTTTAGCAGCAACTTAACCCTTCCACTTCCCATGATTTTGGTTGTCGAGTCATCTCCTAGGAATACATCACCACCTTTGTATTTTTCATATTCAAAGAACCACTCCCTGTGAGGGGTCATATGGTATAACGCACCTGAGTTGATCAACCATACATCACGGTATGCATGTGTACTTGTAGATGTTAGGTAAACATAACCTCCTTCTTTAGTGGAGGTTTTTTCCTCTGTGGAAGAGGTACTAACAGATCCCTTTGGTTTATCAACCTTCTTAGACTTGCAATCTTTCTTATAATGCCCTATTTTACCACACTTCCAACATTTCCTCAAATATTTTCCTAGAGACTTAGATCTACCTACATATTTAGATCTCCCCCCCAAAGACTTACCAAGATTCCAGCCTTGGGTACGACCTCTTATAGATAAAGCATCTGTGCTATCACCATCCATGCTTTTCCGCCTCATCTCTTCAGATAACAAGGATGCAACTACATCCTCATACTTCAATGTAGATTGAGTGGTAATACCAATTGCTACAACCATATTATCCCAAGAGTCTAGCAAAGAACATAACAAAGAAATACACTTACGTTCTTCTGCAATCGTAATATTAATGGAGAAAAGTTGGCTTACCAGAGTATTAAAGGAATTTAGATGTTCTGTCATAGAATCTCCATCTTCCATCCTACGATGATACAACTTCTTTCAAAGAAACAACTTGTTTACCAGGGACTTTGATTCATACAAATTCCCTAACTTATCCCATAGTTCCTTGCTTGTAGATTCTCCCGAGACATTCAACAACATTGAATTTGCCAGGGAGAGTCGAATAGTACTCCTTTCTCTTCTATCCAAATTCACCCAATACATACCAGTAGGTGGTGTACTAGTAGTTTTTGTACTAGTAGGTTGTGTACCAGTCAACTATGTGCCAGTAGGCTACGTACCAGTAGGTTGTGTACTAGGATCCACAACAATCCATTGTTCTTTGTCTACAAGAAGGTCCTCCACCTTGAGCTTCCATAGTTCAATTTTTTTACCGTTGAAACTCTCTATCTCGATTCTAGAAGAGCTCTCCATTCCTCTTTCTACACTCAAATAACCACTGCAAAATCTCCCACTAAACCCAGGTTTATCACAGACCCAAGATAAACTTGATCTATCAAGACCGAGCCAAACCCTTAGCAACAAAGGCATCCCTCTGAATCCAAAAATGAGCTCTGATACCACATGTAAGTTTTAAACCCGTGAAGTAAAGAAATCCATATAGATTATTAGAAAACTAGAAATTAATCAATGGCTCATACACATAGTACACAGAGATTTATACCGAAAACCCTTAAACGGGAGAAAACCTGTCAACTCTTTTTTTTTGTATTCATTTCACCATTCACCATACAATATATATACAATGTTTTTAGGTATTCCGTAGATGCCAAAACCCTAATCCCTTAATCCGGGATTAATTTAGAAAACTACTAAAAATAGGAAAAAATGCCCAAAAACAAGTTTCAGGGTGCTACCCTGAACCCCGTCGTCTCCGGGCTACTGCTCGTTGTTGAATGTTGCGCGTAACCAGGGGGGGCATCCATGGCTCCCCCTAGGAAGCGTCCAGAACACACGACACAAATATCACTACTAGAGGGATCTTAAGACGCAGTTGTCGAATCTGATGCGCCCACACACACACATGCAAAGAATATAACACATACCCAACAATTTATTCTTGGAGAAAAGTTCAAATTTGGCTCCTAAGAGTCTTATCAATTGTCTGAGTTGTTCATTGTCTTGTCATTTCTGAGCTAATGCTTGGAGGACTTCATTTTGTTGTTGAAATATGGCCTATGCGATCATGGATTTGGTGCGTTAGTGCACCTCAACCATCCTTAAGTACTTTTTCTCCCTCGTCCTCATATGACCAGGGTATGGGACCCATTCTTGAGCCTCAACTAGGATTTCTTCCTCTGAAGTCTTTTGTCTCTTCATATCGAAAACCCTATGTGGCCCCTCCATTTTCTGCTTTTCCTTGTCTGAGAGTCTAGACTGGAAATTTTTCTTGGACTCTAACATGGTCGATTCTATTCTGGATTTCAAGCGGGTCCTCCTCTGGGAAGGCTAGTGCTCAGCTCTCCCAGTTTTCTGACCCCAACTTCCTGAACTCAAGGCTTTTCCCCAAACCAGCTGGGGTTGGCCTGGTATCCTTATTGTGTTTCCTAAATCTCTTACATCCATCTTCCTTCCCACCCTCTTCCTCCACCAACACGACTTTGGTGTTACTCTAATGGGCTGACCTACGCTATATTTAGCATGAGAACTCAGATACCCCCTCTCAGTTCATAGCTTGGAGGGGAGTTTTCCTCTATGAAGCTGGATGAGGGCCCCTTCAAAACTATTCCCTATGAAATTCTCTGTTTTCCTTTCTAATCCTTTATGAATCACTATTTTGGATCTCCAAAGCCTCTCTAACTAATCCTTTTCCCATGCCTGTAGCCTGTTGAGGCGCTTCTTATTAATAGACTTACCCATTATGTCGAGGAGCCATATTTTCTTGTGTGACTTAGAGTGGGTTTTCATTATCCCATACATTATTTCCTCTTCTCTCCTCATGATTATTCCCTAAGTACTAGTGTCGGACGCCATTGGCATCATATCGGTAACATATCATACTAACTCTAGCTTCCCCGTATCATCTTGGATATTCCTCACCCCTGTCAATATTCTTTTCCATGAATGGACTGAGCAAAGTTATTACTTTCACTTCCGTTGGGATGGGTTCCATCTCCTGATTCCTGTGTACCTTCCTTTCATCATCTATCATTTAACACAAGGGAAGGGAAAGTTTCCCTCTAGATCATTCCACTTCTCTAGTTGTCTCCTCCTTGAATCCTTGGGAATTGGCCTCCACTAACCTCAAAATCGTGTCCCTTAATGGACCTTGGACCACATCATTCTAGCTCCACTTTTCCATACATGGAGTTCGGTGTACCGCCATGTTTTCCAAATGATCTTCCATTGCACTCCCCTTACGCTTGACATGACTTGGGATGATGACATATTTTCCTCTGATGGATTTGGCTATCTCCGTGTATCCATAAGATAGTCGACAGTCCTCTGAAACCCTTTCTGGGTCAGTACCATTTATGATTTTCCTAATGCCCTCCATGTTAATCTTGGAGTATCCTTCCATGATCAAATCTTTATACTATAGCACATTTTCCAGCCACAACCCCATGAGCATTCAACTATGTTATGCTTTATTGTTGGAGTTGAACCCCAACCGGATGGAGTATCCATACTTGATATTACCTGTTGAATATTTGAATAGGCCTCTTGCTCCTGCTTGGACTGGATTCCTCTTTGACACTCCATCATAATTCAATTTTATGAAGCCTTGTGGGGGAGGTTCCCATTTCTCTTTTTCTCTATCCATGCTCCCCTACTTTCTATTTATTTTCTATCTCAGTCTGGTCTATAGTATCTTCCAATTTTTCAGGATCTCTATCTATGCTTCGAAGGGATTCCAGTCTTCATCTTGCCAGATAGAGGAAGTGATTGATTCCTAGAGGTTCCCCAGGAGACCTTGCCAAGTCTGGTTGGGATTGTTGGATTGATTTCAGAAGATCCTATGGTTTCTCTCTTTCCAGGTATGCCATAAGATTAACCTAGGGAAGATTGTCCGTAGCTTATTTGAAATTTTGTTTCTAAACGGTTCTTCTCACAATTCTTCTACAATTATGTTTATGTCATGTCAAATTCTATCTAATGTTATGAATTTCGTTTCTCCCCTATCCCATAGCTCCGACACTTCTTTGCATTTGTTGAACAAGTGTTTTTTTATTTCATCTTCTTGTCTACACATCATGTATATGGGATGACCTTAAAATCCTCTTCTTTGGATTATGTTCCACGTTAGTGCTTCCCTGTGAGCCACTAACCATAAAAAGTTTGTGATTTTTGGCCAATGCTGAGTATTCCATATTTTTTCCAGACTTCCTTTGGATTGATATCTGGGGTCTCTTGTAGTTAATGATATGTTTATTTAACCGTAAAATTCCCATTCCCTTTGTTCTCCCACCTCAGGATGTATGCGCATGGTTTCCAGGGTATTATCCTTTGGGTTAATATCTACTCCATTTCCATTCTACCTGGCACTGACCAAGTAACCGACCATTTTCCAGGGTTTTCCACTGTTTGATATCTATTTCCTCTGGATTCTGGGGGTTCTCCTAGTAGTGATGAACTAGGATCCAACCCACTGCTTTTATCTCTCTTTGAATCTTGAGAGTGGTCTCCTTATCCTTTAGGGCCAGTAATTTTTCCCATGCGTCATCCTAGGACAGTGCCCATTTTCCATAATAGATTTCCCAAAAACCTTGGTTTTCGATTGTACCTCTGTTCTTCCAGGTGTAGTTCCAAATAAAGGATCCTGGATGCATACCATCCAGCTGGATCTTATCATTATCCTAGGAATTTTGGGTATATTTATGAGTCCATATCTGAGGCCCACGAGTCCTATGGATTTTTGTTCCATCTCTAGAGTAGCTTGGCTACTAAAGCCTGGCCTCTATTGAGAGGATCTATGATGCCTAACCCCCCTTGTGATTTGGGAAAGAAAATGGTATCCCAAGATACCAAGGCCTATTTCCTCTCTGTTTTCTCCCCACCCTAGAGGAGCTTCTGTTGGATGGATCTTAATTGTTGAAGGATGGTTGTGGGTGTCTCCAGGACTAAGAAAAGGTAGAGGGGCATGGCCGAAATGAATGGCTTTATCAAAAGAATCCTAGCAGGTAAGGAAAGGAAATAGTGGGCCCAATTGTTTAAAAATTCATCAATCTTTTCCAAGAGATGGTTCCAAGAAGAGGCTTTGAGATATTTTTCTAAGAGGGGTAATCCCATATAGTAGGAAGGAAGGCTCACTCGTTGGAAACCAAGAAAGAGGGAAATATTCCTCTGGATAGAGATAGGGGTGTTCAAAAAGTAAAATTTTGATTTTTCGTCATTGATTTCCATTCCTGACGTTGCTATGAAGAGATTTAGGTTCTTTCTAATCATTTAGGCTTCCTTTACTGTGGGATTCCCCAAAAGTAGAGTGTAATCCACGAATTGGAGATGGGTGAGATCTTTTGAGTTTGTGGTGATTTTCAGACCTTGCAACTCTTCTATGGCTTTGGATATCTTAATGTATCTACCCAATCCCTCGGCTAAGATTATGAACAAGAAGGAGGGTAGGGGGTCCCCCTGTCTGATTCCCCTTGAAGCCTTAAAGGTTGCAGAGGGGGAGCCATTGATAGGAATCAAAAAAAAGGAATAATAGATCAGAGCCATGATCCAAGAAATCCACTCCTTGTTGAACCCAACAGATTTTAGAATTTCCCATATGAAGTCCTAATTTATCTTATCATAAGATTTTGAGAGGTCTAGCTTTATCAACATACCCGAATGACCCTTTGTTTTCAAGGAGTGGATGGTTTCATGAGCCACTATTATACCATCCAGGATCTATCTACCTTCCATAAACCCTCCTTGTTCCGAGGAGATAATTGAGTGTACGATGGGCTTCAACCTGTTAGCTATGACCTTCAAGATGATCTTGTAGATTAAATTACATAGAGATATTGGGTGGAACTTGTATGTCATTCTTGCTTCATTTTATTTTGGGATAAGGGTCAGGAAGGTGGAATTGAACACATGAAGCATTGATAGTGCTTTCCTTGATTCCTCAACCACCTCCCAAACATCTCTAAATATGATGCTCCAACATGTTTTGAAAAAACATGACATAAACCCTTCCAGTCCTAGGTCTTTTCCCATAGGCATATGCATGACCACCTCCTCCACCTCTTCCATAGATATCTGGCGAGTGATACCATTGTTTTTTTCTGCATATATCAAAGTTGGAATCGCCTCTATAATTCGGTGGATTTTTGTCATCTTTCCCCTTTCGGTTCTATCAGAAGGGTCTTATAGTACTTCACGAGATCTTATTAAATCTTGTCATGATTATTTGCCACTGTGTCATTAGTTTTCTGGAGAGTTGTTATCATTTTTTTTCTTATGTGCCATAGAAGGGAGCTATGGAAGAATTGGTTGTTTTTGTCTCCTTCATGAAGCCATTGAACACTAGATTTCTGTCAAATAAGAATCTCTTATTGGATGTCTCTCTCCATGATTTTATATTGAAGATGGGTTTCCTCTAGTCACGGAAGTGGGGATAGCCCATGGTGGATGATTTGTTGTTGAATATCCTCCATTATACCTTCTAATTTTCTCCTTTCCTCCTGGATATTTCCGAATACCTCCTTGTTCCATTTTTTAATGCATGTTTTTGTGTATTTTAGCCTCTACTGGAATTGGTACATTTTAGTCCCATAAGCGTTGGGTTGATTGTTCCACCATATTGACATCATAGGGATAAATTTCAAGCTTCTTGTACAAAATTTCTCAAATCTAAATGGTTTCAGGCACTAGGGGGTTTGTGTCTCTCAACTTATTAGGATCATCCAGTGGTCCAAGCCTGGGAAAGGTAACATCTCATTTCCCAAGCCTTGAGAGTGTTGGAAAAACTTCCTAGAAACCAAGAATCGATCTAGCCTCTCAACCACTTTCTTTATCCCCCCACATCGATTATTCCACGTGAAAATTCCCCCTTGAGTTGGGAGATATACCAAGTTTAATTCCTCCAAAACTTCCTTGAATCTTTTATTTTCCAGGTCTAGTTTTCTAACCCCTCCTTTCTTTTCCTTGAGGCTTTTTATGAGGTTACAGTCTCCTCCTATTATCCAATGTTGATCTTGCAGGATTTTCCCTAGCTTTACTAGGGTTCCTAGAAATCCTCTTTTTGCATCTTGATTTGGGGGTCCATACACATTGGATATGTAGCCTTGTTCCCCCATTCTAAGGTCCTAATAGTGGATGGTTAGGATCATTGTACATTGATACACACCTTCCACTTTGAAATTAGTTGGGTTTCAGATGGTTTTTAAGCCCCCCACCACTCCTTATACTTCTATACAAATCATTTCATTATTTTTTCATATGTTGTGGGATATCTTTCCCATTGTATCTACATCACACTTAGTCTCTTATAATAGCATAAAATATGTGTTTTCTTGTGTTAGCTTCCTTTTCATCGTTCTTTTCTTTGATTGTGCCTTTAGTCCCCTTATATTCCATGAGATTACCTTCATTCTTAACACTTTGGTTGGGAATGGAAGTACTTCTCTGGAAGCCCAACTACTTGCCATGAATCTATCAGTAAGGCTCATGTTTCCCCCAGGACTTGCTTGTGGGGTTTTCAACCTCTTCTCTTTTCCTCCCTTGTTGTTTTTTTTGGGTTCTCGAGGGTGTTTCTTTTAATCCCCAAGTTGTTTGATGAGGTTGTGGATATATCTTGGCCCCCCTTCTTAGCTTATCCTTTCTTTATCTCTCAGTATAGTTTTCTGATTTGGCTCCCTTGCATCTTATTTATATCCTTCTCTCCATGGGCTTGAATGAGGGGTTTGAGATCTACTTCTAATTTCTCCAAATCCATGTTCTGCAATTCCTTCTCCTCCTCCATTTCTTCCTGAGATCCCTCTATATCTAAGATTTCTTGCATTATAGTTTCCTCTTCCTTCTCAAGATTTGTGGGGATTATTGGTTCCATTTTGCAATGTTTCAAAATCTCCTTTGTTTTCCTATCTTCTGGGGTCGGATTTGTTGTCAGGAAAGCCAGGATATGTACTTTTTTCTCCCCCTTTGTGGTTGGTTGTTCTTTGTCTGCTAGTTCCTAGATTTTTTCAAACTTTTCTTTGATGTCTCTCCTGTGTTTTGTGCTTCCTTTTTTGTTTCCTTCCTCTTATTGGGAATATTTGTAAATCCCTCCCCATATTTTTCCTCTCTCCCCTTGTTTTGTTCTGGGCTTGAGTTTTGGGGACATTCCCTGTATAAATGCCCATGTTCATGGAACTTTCTACATTGAAAGGGTATGAGCTCATAATCTATAGGTTGGATCCAGTCTTGGTCCTAAAATGATATCACTATTGATTATGCTAGGGAACTGACTACATTCATGTACACGTAGATTCGTGTGTATGAAGTGTATTTTCTTATTATTGTTATCTCTGATGTTTTGACATATGTGCCTAGAGTATGTCCTATTCTAGCGAGAGTTTTGTGATGCAAAAAATCATGTGGCAAAGATTATAGTCTGATTCAGAATAGGGCCGATGTGAATTCATCCTTCTCAGGGGTGAATCTATTGGTCCAGTATCTTAGATGTAAACCAACTGAATTAAATAAATATGGCCCTTGATCAACAATTCTACTTCTATCAGCAGAGAAAGATAAAATTACCATAAAGAAGCCTTTCAATACCAATTTAACATCCATGTTGCCTTTGACTTTCCATCAGGTTTGAACCTAGAGCATGAGTTCTTTCTCCGATGGCCAGAGTCCCATGAAATTATCGATGACTGTGTGGTCCTTCATATGCTGGATGTAATCTCCAATAAGCAGGGATGTTGCCTTTTACTTCAGGTTCTCCACTGTTTTTGGCAAACATCCATTTTGCAACTTTTTGTCCTATTCTTGGATTTGTCCCTCTTTCTGAGTTGGATGCACCTCGTCCTTTCATTTTTCTTTGGTAGTCAAGTTGGATCTTCCTGACACTGCTTCCTTAAATTACTTCTTATTGTTCCCTTCTTTTTCTTCCTGGGTTACTGTGTCCATGCCTTGATTTCCCCCTTGAGGCTCTACTACCTCCTTCTTGTTTCCCTCCATTGTTGTGCTAGTTATGCTCCTTCCTCGATCCCTTCCTATCCTTGCACCCTTGGTCTCTATGTTTTTTTCTGCTGCTTTCCTTGATCCAAACCCTAACCAAGTCCTCTTGCAATCTTCTCCTTTTTCTACACTCACTACCCTTCCCTTGTTATAAAATATGTGCCTTGGACATTTACTCCTATCCTTACTAACTATTGAAAAATAAGTTACAATAATTTTTTCCACTTAAAAGAAAAATATAGTCCATTTTTTTTTAAATACTTCAATTTTTACTATCTAAATTAATTAATTAATAAATAAATCAATAATAATAATAATAATAATATATTTTTAAAGTCACGGCCAAGCCAGAAACCAAATTGGTGTATGAGACCCCCTCTGCCCAGCGATTTTACTAGTAAAGTCTACAGAGGTATACATACCCTACCCCCTCTGAATTTGATTTTTTATTTAAATAATAATACCCTATCCCACATAAATTATAAATTGTATTTTCATTTAAATTCTCTTTCAAATATTTTTTCTCCAATAATTTCATTCTTCTTCTTTCCTAATACTTTTCTAGCATTGAAATAACATTTTAAAGAAATCGAAGTAATCTCTTACTTTATTTGTAGATGAATCTTGATCTCAATAAATGTTAACTATCTTCATTATCATCACCATCATCTATATTTATTTATTTGTAATTTTGATTTTTCTTTATTATTTATATATTTACATCACCTCATATAGTGAAAAATAAGAAAAATGATATTAAATTAATATTTATAGAATTATTATTATTTTTTATTTTCAAATAAAATATAATTACTAATATTTCTTAAAATGGATAATAATTTTAAAAGGCACAGTAAAATTATTAAACAAAACTACTTACCATTATCACAAAACTACTTACCAATTGAATTATCTCTTACATATAGATTAATAAGTTTTCATATATTAGAAAATTAAGTTGTATTATTATTTATAACTTTTTACGGTTTTACAGTTTTAATTATTTTGAATTATTATTATTATTATTTTAAATAGTGTTATTATATAATTTTTATTTTTAAAACTTTAAACCTCACAAATTAAATTTATCGAATTTTGAATTGTTTCATAATTATTATTATTATTATTATTATTTACAAAATATATGTAATTTTTATTTTAAAAACTTAAACATCACAAATTAAATTTATCTAATTTTGAATAGTTCATAATTATTGTTATTTTTTACAAAAATATATCTAATTTTGAATTGTTTTGTAATTATTATTATTTTTTATAAAATATATTAATTTTTTTTGTTAGTTTGTCTGTGACATGTGGGATTAACCTGTGGTTAAGAAACCACGACTCAAGGGCATCTAAGCCATTAAAATCACCTGGGGATCGCACCCGTCCTAAGGCACACCAACCCTTAACATGGTTGGATTTTTTGTCCCCACAGGTTTCGAACCGGTGACTTTAACATCACAGAGTGCCTTAACCACACACTCCATCACCAATTATCGTACACCTCAGAGACTCAAAATATATCTAATTTTAAATGGTTTCATAATTATGATTTTTTAAACAAAATATTTAATATGTACATCATTATATGTTTCTATAATGATTAAAAGAAATATTTTATTAAAAATAAATTATACACTTTTACAAATTAATTTATAATAATTTTTATTATTTTAGAGTAAATAATTAATTTACAATTAATAGTTATAAATAATTGATTTGAAATATTATTATTTCAATATAGTATCTTTTATGAATCCTAAAGAAACATAGAGCAAATCCAAAAGAATTTTATAATTTATAATCTCAAAATTAAAGGAATTACACCATATCTTATCTTCCTCTTAGAGGCAAGCCTTTCCCCCATTGAGAGCATGGTTATGACTAGATACCTAATATATAATAACAAGTTAAACAACATGGAAGACAATAGGCTTCCTAAAATTGCTTCAAAATCTAGTCGTAACCACCTTCGACTCAAGAAAGGATGACATAAAGATGCCTAATCTTGGATAAGCCATTGGGGAATCATGGAAGAGACCATTTTGCAGAATAAGGATACGATTAAAAATATCATTAAATAAAAGTTTTAGGAGAAAATGTGTTGTGACAAAGAATTAGAGGAAAAAATAAAATAAGGATGTAATCAACCCTATATAGAATATCAAAATTATCTCTTTGTTTTGACAAGTGTAAAGAAAAAAATAAGCATTACCAATATAAGAATAAATTCTCATGAGCTCCATAGTGAAACTGGGGGTTGGTCAATTCCTAAAACGCCATGGGATGAAAGAGTGTGTCACCTTTGTGACACTAAGAAGGTTGAA